>JAABOM020060777.1:0-11584 GCA_011800125.2 Solanum clarkiae
TATGAAATTTAAATCTTCAAAAGATAGATTCAATTATATCACAACCCAAAATCGAGTGTCACGACCCAAGCCTAAGGGATAGATGTGACAAGGCAAATGGGAACCCAAAGAGGATCCCCAAACAAGCCTCTTAAGCATGCATAGTACATAATTGGTTTTGCGGAAGCAATAAGAGATAAATAATTACATGGAACATAATTTCTAAGAGAAGCGAGGCTTTGGACTCATACTATAGGGGTGTGATAGGAAGAGCATAAACATGTTATCATAATTTCTAAGAGAAGCGAGGCTTTGGACTCATACTATAGGGCTGTGATAGGAAGAGCATAAACATGAATCAGATAACAAATAAGTCTAAGGGGCGAGGTAAGTATGACTAAAACTACTGGAGCATTTAGTGACTTGGAAATTTCAACTTATTAACATAACAAACATTCACGACAAATGGGATAAGGGGACTAAGGGAAAACTCCAAAAATACACAGATATAATAAGAGTAGAGCTCATGACATACAACCCATGTATCCAACAACACCTCTAACTATGAATGGAGCAGAGGCCAAGACATCTCCTAGGATCACCCTTAAAGGCGGTATTCCAAAATAGAGTAGACTAAATAAAAGCGTGAAAGTAGATGGATATCGTCCCCCGAGTGGAGTATTCACCAATAGCAATCTTCGAACAATCGTCTAGCCATAATGAGAAGGGTGAATGGGAGCTCCAGTCCCTACATGGCTAGATTAGTAGGCAAAAAGTATGCGTTACTACTTGCAATGTACTAAGTATGAAGGGTGCAATGTAACAAGGAACATAAGCCATAATAATCAAGATACATAATCATAATCTATGGACATAAGCTCAATATAACATGTATAATCAATGCTTAAGTTAAAACATGCATGAAGATAGTCAAACTTACAAAATACATCATAAGCTTAATCATAAACTTACGTAACTTGTAGAACATAAGAACATGGCATGAGTACTTCATTCAATACCTTGTACTAAAGGGTGGGGAATATAGATTAGGTCATAACCCTTTCTAGTAGGTATTGAATAGTAAATAAGGGTGAAAAATATAGCATAGGTAATAACCCCTTCATGTAGGCACTAGATAGTGCATAGTATTAAATCATACATGAGGGTGAGGAATATAGCTTAGATCATAACCCCTTCATGTAGATATTTGCCTTGTACTAGAGGGTGAGGAATTATCTTAGGTCATAACCCCTTCTAGTAGGCTTCCCAATTCATATGAGAATAAAACATAGAATAAGGGCTCAATAATTCACTTGCGAATCATAGAAATTTGTCATGAGCTTAATACATGTTTTGGAGCCCATAAATTATCATAACGTGATAATTTTGAAACTGATACAATAATATTTTGTCAACATAAAATTATGTAGTCCCAAATGGACTTCATTACATGGAATGTACTGCTATGAAAAATAGCTCAAGAAAAGTAAAGCTCAAGTCACTCATCTCGACTTAACAACTCATGCTCAAATCAGTTTATGCAAGTTTAGAGTAAATCATATTTTTAAAGATAAGCTCAATAGGAATAGACTCATTTTAAAAGATTATGCTCAATAAATGTTGCTTAGGAGTTTCTCTTAACCGACATCCTCATCTCACCACCTATAATTTAGCGGCGCACAACAAATTTGATGTCGTTGTGATGTGTTGTCAAAATACAACACATTTGATGCCTAAAACAAGGGGTTTTGTGAGTTCTTAAAGTGATTTTTTGGTATTTTGATGTGTTTTTGTGTTAATCTTGCAGAAAAAGTTAGGTTAGCATGATTTTGATGAAAAATTGCACATTTTGCTGAAGCATAGGCTATACGAGCCTACCTACGAGTCGTAAGTTGTACCGTAGCAAGATTCAAAGACAAAAAATCAGAAATCTGCCAAGTGAAGGTCACCCCTATGAGCTTATCCTATGAGTCATAATACACACTATGACTCGTTTATGTGGACTTATAGCAAGAATTAGAGATCCAAAATGTTGGACCAAAAACTGAAGATCAAGATTATGAGACAAACAATGAGTCATAGCTCAAGCAACAATTGATACCTAAGGGTCGTATCGGCTCAGTCCAAGATGCCAAGAATCTGATACGAGATCTTGACTATAAATCGTAGGTCATCCTACGAGTCATAACTATAAGGCTTACCAGCTGTCAACTATCTTTTCTATGTAAATTCTAGGATTATTTTGTAAACATTATATATATCTTAAGTAAGGTTTTTGGAAAAGGGTTTGAGCAGTAGACATTTTCACATTACGTTTTAAAGATTTTCTTAGGTTTTTAGTGTAGATTATTGTTATCTCTTTGAAAACCCATTTTGGGATTGCAAATCTTGCCTTGTACTCACTATTGATCAATCAGAGTTATGGGTTTGCAACTTGTGGTGTCTATCTCTTTCATTGTTATTGGTGAAACACTCACTATATCTATTATATGCATTCTTGTGTGTTTTGCTTTAGCCATGAGTAGCTAAGCACCGACAACTTGGGGTTGTGAGAACCATGGGTAGTTGACTTAAAATAACCTAGTTTTCTTGCATTAGTATGATTGGGTTTTGCATGTGCTATCTATTTCCCTTCATTTTTATTGTTGTTTGGTGGAGGCGAACACCAACTCCGCCTACTATCATGATCCCAACAAAGGTAGTGACGAATAGGAAAAGGAAAGTAGATGACAAAATTCGGTTGAAATGTTCCATCTAATCGACCAAACCTGACCAAGGGGAGGTTGACTGGGACAATTGGTAATGGTTAGTTGGCATGCCATGGTGGCCGACCAAGCGCCATAGTGAAATTTGACCTTCACCTTCACAAGCGGTCTAGAAGAATCTAAGTTACCATCATGCATACAACTCACCGATTATAGTTGTGTATCTAGGGTAATCATGTCGACGAACCACGGGGAACACAATTACCATGTTGTCCCTAAAATTGAGTGTTTCCTTACATTTTTATTAGTGTTTATTTTATCTTGTTTTAGAATTACAACCCCCCCAACCAATTTAGACATTGTAGTCATAAATACCAGAAATGATTAGTAGTGAAGTCTTGTAGTCAAACCCCTGTATTCCCTGTGGATTCGACCGTAACCTCGGTTAGGTTAATTACTGATAGCGACCACTTTCTTATTCAAGCGTGACCATCAAACCATCAAAAATTATGGTGCTATAGCGGGGGAATACTAGGTTTTGATTTGATTTCACCATTAGTTAGCTTTAGTGTTAATTTATAGTCTCTTGTACTTTACTATTTTTTTTTTGTTGTTGTTTGATTTCTTTTGGAAGGCGTACTAGGTTGTATGCCCAACACAAGGAGTCAAGGCAATCCCTTAGCTCCACTAAATTTGGAGATCCATTGACTACAAAGAACGATGGTTCAAGTAAATGTGGACATTGAGGTTAGGGAGGATATGCATGCGAATAAGGAAGACTTAAGAAGAGAGGAGAATCCACCACCAAGGGTTAACCCTCCACAACTTAGAGATTTCAATGCAAATGCTTACGGCTGGAATAAGTACCCATTGAACCCTATGGCAATGAATGTTACCAGTTCTATAGTATTACTCCTCTACTAGCAGATGCTAAGTCCGCGGTATCAAGTTGATTGCTCCAGATGCTCCAAAACTATGGCCTATTCACAGGGGTGCAGTCAGAGGATCCCCACCATCATCTTCAAAATGTCGTCTTCGAGTGCAAAAGTGTCATGGGGGCACAAAATATTCCTATTGACGCTGTTGGATTAAGGGTGTTTCCATTGTCACTAACTAGCAATGCAGCTATATGGTTGTTTGAGCTACCTCCGAGTACCATCACGAGTTGGGCTAAGCTGCAGAGGGTGTTCTTAGAAAGATATTTCCCAAGGTCGAAGAAACTAAAGCTTAAGGGACAAATTAACAACTTCGAACAATTGCCTGGAGACTCTCTTAGCACTACATGGGAGAGATTCACAAAATACTTAAGGATGGTCCCTTATCACAAAAGTGATGATGATGCTTTGGTCGAGATCTTATATAGAGCACTTGATACAAATAGCAAAGCTAGCGCTAACACGATCAGAGGAGGTGTTTTTCTTGATCAACCATTTGAGCTAGTGGCGGAAAGAATGGAACAAGTGGTGAAGATCAACACATCATGGGGTCAGAGTGAGCATGGTAATATGAAGAGTTCTTGTGCGGTTATTAGAAATAGTGAGCAGGCTAAAGTGAATGAAGAGATTATGGAGCAACCTGCTCAACTCCGTACCAGCATGGATTTGGTTTTGAAGAATAACCAAGCTGATGTGAAGGCAATAGTGAGCAACCAAGTGTTGGGTTTCCGGAATAACCCCCAAGGATCAAACTTGGACTATTGGAGGCAAAGTTCCGGGAATCAAGGTCAGAACTTCAATCGAGATGGAACATACAGAGATAATAGGGGTGGATACTATGAGAGAGAAAGAGTGTCAGACGCAGAATGGGGGAGAAGAGAGGGCTACAGGAATGGTCTGTGTGTTCCTCCTCACAACTTGGACTCTAGGTCGAGTAATTTGAGGATTGAAGAAATGTTTGATAAATTGTTGAAGAGGGTGGATCACCACGATAAGACTTTAAAAAGGATGAAGATGGATATTTCAAACATAAATTAGAAAATTAAGTCACACTCTGTGGCAATCAAGCAACTTGAAGAACAATTCAAGCAAGTGTTTGCCCAGCTAAACCAATGCCAAAAGAGAACCCCACCTAGCAACACAGTTCAAAATTCTAAGAACGAAGGGCATTGCATGGCCGTGATGACTCGGAGTGGCAAAGGCACTGTGGGCCTCTATGCCAATTGTTGATGATGAAGTTGAGGAGAGAGCCATAAATAACAAGGTGATGAATAAGGAAGAAGGTCCAAGGAATAAGGGAGTAGAGGACCAAGAGGTGGGAGAGCAAGAGAAAGCCAAATTAATCCCAAAACCACCTCCTCCATTCTCACAAAGGCTTAAGAAGAAGGAAGAAGATGGCAAGTTCAAGCATTTCTTGTCAATGTTAAAACAACTATCCATCAACATTCCTCTCTTAGAGGCCTTGGAGAAAATGCCTAGATATGCTAAATATATGAAGGATTTGGTCACCAAGAAGCGCACTTTGAGCCAAGAATTCTCACAAGAACACCAACAATGTAGTGCGATTATGATCAAATGTCTTGTTGAAAAATGAGAAGACCCCAGGGCATTCACCATCCTTTGCACTATCGGAGACATTGAATTTGCAAGAGCATTATGTGACTCTGGAGCAAGCATCAATTTAATGCCTCTTTCCATATTCAAGAAGCTTGGCCTTGGCACTCCTACCCTAACACGAAAATTGGGTACCCTCAAAATTTTAGAGGTTGTGATTATTGATGCATACATACATTTTTGAGTATCTAGAAATGTTTGTTCTGATATTGTGAAAGTAAGCTGAGACTGAAACCATGACCTGTGAGTCTGTATTTGATTGTGAATGCAATTGCCATGTTTGCTATGAGCTTATTTTGCTGCATTCATGCATCTTGTATGGACCAAAAACTTGCCTTGTTACTCTAAAGTTGGTTTTGTAATGTGGTAGATATGGAAGGGATCTTAAGCCTTTGTTCCTTGAGTGAAACTACTTTTAGCCTAAATGACCCACCAGAAGAGTAAATGAATCCCTTGTTCAAAACTTTTGAGCTTATCACGTACTCATTCTTTCTTGATAACTTGCTAGCTTAAACTTATTTGATAAAATGCCTTGATATTGGCCTTGGTCTGTCCTTGAACATGTGAACCTTGATTGAGGCCAAAGGCCTAAGGTGAGGGTGGCTGCAGTTAGTAGTCCTGGTTTGAGGCATAGATATTGTGTACTTCATTTGAGACTAAAAGACTAAGTTGAGGGTGGCCCTTATTGTGGCAATGTAATAATAATAAGGTGGTTAGTTGGGAAATGAAGAAAGATATAAAAAAGCATGAATCGGGTGAAGAAAAAGAAAAGAAAAGTGCCTTGGGTTGAAAAATGAAGTAGCAAAAATAAGTTTGGAATCAAGGCTCAGCTGAAAAAAAGAAAGCACTTGAGAAAAGTTCAAAACAGGAGAATAAGGGTGAATTGGTTTAAAAGGGGTGGATTATGATAACAAAAAGTGTTAGTAAACATGGTTCAAGGATAGATTTAGTCACTGGCAAGCCTATGGTGTTAGTTAGTATGCATTGAATTTCACTTGTGAGAGTTAGAATGCTTCCTCAGTCCTTGAATTCTAAAATTGTTTTTATTGATTATAAGGGACTTCTTTCTAGTGAGGGCATTTGCACTACTTGAGTAGCATATGACTATACCAGTGATTGTGGACGGTTGATGCTCCTTAGCTTATCATATTTGGATTACTAGGTATCTCATTATGTTCTTCTTTGCTAAATAATTCCAATTCTGTTTTGAAAATGGTAGTTGGGTACTTGAATCAGAGGAGTTGATATGTATGCCATTAGCATAGTTACTATGTATTTCTCTTTCTCTATGTAGATTGAGTCGTTGCTTGAGGACAAGCAACAATTCTAAGTTGAGAATGTTGATGTGGTGTCAAAATACAATACATTTGATGCCTAAAACAAGGGATTTTGTGAGTTCTTAAAGTGACTTTTTAGTTCTTTGATGTGTTTTTGTGTTAATCTTGTAGAAAAGTTAAGTTGGCACGATTTTGAAGAAATGTTGCAGATTTTGCTGAAGCATAGGAAATATGACCCTACCTACGAGTCGTATGTTGTATCATAAGAAGAATTAGAGACCAAAAATTAGAAATCTGCGAAGTGATGGTCATCCCTGTGTGCCCAGCCTACTCATATAGGTGGACTTGTACAAGAATTAGGGAGCCAAAATGTTGGAACAAAATGTAGTACGAGTCATATCCCAACAACCACTCGTACGTATGGGTTGTACAAGTTCTATCCAAGATGCCAAGAACCGGATACAAGACCCCGACTATGACTCATAGTTCATCTTAAGAGTCATAACTGCAAGACTTATCAGCTGC
The DNA here is from genome assembly GCA_011800125.2 of Solanum clarkiae. NCBI lineage: Eukaryota > Viridiplantae > Streptophyta > Magnoliopsida > Solanales > Solanaceae > Solanum > Solanum clarkiae. Next base: position 7,036 of record JAABOM020060777.1, read on the forward strand.
CAACTATCTTTTTTGTGTAAATTCTAGGGTTATTTTGTAAACACTATATATAGCTTAAGTTAGATTTTTCGAAAGGGGTTCGAGTAGTAGACAATTTCACATTACATTTTGAAGCTTTTCTTAGGTTTTAGTGTAGATTATTGTTTTCTCTTGGAATACCCATTTTGGGGATTGCAAATCTTGCCTTATACTCATTGTTGATCAATCAAGCTTGTAGGTTTGCTACTTATGATGCCTATCTCCTTCATTCGTATCGGTGAAACTGTCAACTATGTCTATTATATACATTCTTGTGTGTTTTGCTTTAGCCATAAGTAACTAAGCACCCACAACTTGGGGTTGTGAAAACCATGGGTAGTTGACTTGAAATAACCTAGTTTTCTTGCATTTCTATGATTGGGGTTTTGCATGTATGATCTATTTGCCTTCATATTTATTGTTGTTTGGTGGTGGCCAATACCAAATCTCGCCAACTATGACGATCCCGACCAAGGTAGTGACGAATAGGAAAAAGAAATTAGATGACAAACCTGACCAAGGGGAGGTTGATTGGGACTAGTGGTAATGGTTAGTTGGCACGCCATGGTGGCCGACCAAGCGCCATGTTAAAATTTGACTTTTATCTTCACAAGAGGGCTGGAAGAACCCATGTTACCGTCCTGCATGCATCTCACCAATTATAGTTATGTATCTAGGGTAATCAAGTTGATGAACCGTGGGGAAAACAATTGTAATGACCGTGAATGTCATTTTTGGTATTTTCAGTCAAATTACCATTTTTTCCCTTCTTAAAAGTTGCCTTGACTCATTATTGGCTAATGCTAAAAGTCAGATTTTGAAAGTATGGTGATAAGCTTGAGTTTTGCAAATGAAAGAGTTTTTAAAGGCTTGAGTTGGAAAATTTGAGATTTCTGGCTGTTTTAAGTTTCAATGTCGGATCATGATTTTGTCAATTACATCAGCTCCGGAATGTTGGTCTAAGGGAACTGAGAGCTTAATTTGGAGTTAAAATAAAGATTATAAATCAGAAGTTGCATTTTTAATTGTTACCGGAGCCAAAATTTGACTTCGGTCAACAGTCGGGGTTCGGAACCTCGAATTTGAATTCTGAAAATTTCAACAGTTCCAGATGGTCAAATTAACGCTAGAAATGGTTTCGCTGTAATTTTTAGAGCTTATGAGAATATTTTGAAGTTTTGAGTGCGAAACTAGTTTAAATGAGCTTTCTCAAGTTTTGGGTCAAGGAGGCCCCAATTGCGAATTTTGATATTTCCATTGGATCCAGAACATCGAATTTGGTAGATAAGGACCTTTCTCTCAGTTCCCGAGGCTTTTTAGGGGTGTTTTAGTCTCTTCGGTAGTTCTCGATATTTGAAAATGGGACCCACCATAGAATAAAACGATTTCCCATGAGTATTTTGGCCACACCAATGAGTCCGAAATATTATTTCCAATTAGATTTCATATATGAAGTGTATTTTTTCGACTCCAAATGAAGCCGGATCATCGAATTTAAGTGCGAGAGGTTGTTGGAAATGCTGAAATGGGTGGGTAATGTGGCTAAATAAGGTCCTTCCATGTGGCAGAACTATTCACAGACCCTTAAATCTGCATAATTGTTGCAGAATGCTTGCATTTTTCCCAAAACTTCAACCTACAATTTCTCTCTCAATTTTAATCTGATTTGAGTGATTCAAAAAGGCTAAATTGTATAATTTTCTGAGAAGAACAACATGGGAGCTTCAAAGACATTGTTGCTTCATTTGAGGTAAAATTTGCATATTTACTGTTGCGTTTTTAATATATTTCAAAAACTTTAACATTTGCTTTCTTCCTCATATTAGCTCCGTCTTGAAATGGTTTTCGCCACTAAATTACGTATCACTTGGGGAATATTTTTATGTATAAATTTTTAGATTCCGGTGGCATTTTTTGGCAACAAAATTTTTGGACTATTTTATCCTTTTCACCCGAATAATTGATTTTAGTGTGATTAGATTCATTATACAATTATGATGTTATATTTGAATAGATTTTGGTGAATTGGAGTGTCAGAGAAAGGGAAAAGCTTCGAAATTGACGTGATTCGAGACTTGATATAAGGCAAGTGAATTTCTTAATCTTTGTTAAGTAGATAAAATCCTGTGCTTCTTGTATAGGACGTTGAGAATAATTTTGAGGTACTGAGTTAGTGTTGATGTTGTACTGAACTATGTTGTTGTGAATTGTGCATTGTATTAAGATAAGGCATTTCCTCATTATTGTGTAAACATCCCTATTTGCATTGAATTTTGTGATAAGTATTCTGTGGACTGAAAAACAATGAAAATTAAAGAAGATGATACCATGATTTAAGGGTCGTGTCGCACCCCATGATGGTTACTATGATTCGAGGGTCGTGTCGCACACCGGGACGGATACTATGATTCGAGAGATGTGTCGCACGCCACGACGGATACTATGATTCGAGGGTCGTATCGCACGCTGTGACAGATGTATGGAATAGAAATCCCCCATGGGTCCCGGACTGCGAGATAGCAGGTGTGTATCACTAGGACAAATATGCATCATTTTGTTTGACATTGCATTGCATCGCATTGCATTACACCTCATTGTCATTTATAAACAAGCGAGTGCTTTTTGTGAAGCTTGTGATAGATGCACTTGATCCTTGGTGTTATTGATATATAATAGTTGATGTGGTTATTGAGCTATATGATATGTACATTGTGAACTGTTTGACTGGGCTAATTTTATGCAGATTCTATATTACTTAATTTTGTGTTTAGTAGTTCATTTGCTGAGTATTGTGTGTTTAGTACTCACCCCTTGCTACATTTTGTAGGATGCGAGCCCGATCCTTCTGGTCAGAATTTTCTCATTACAGAATCGAGCTTCTGGGTTATTCTTAAGGTAGTTGCTTATGTCTCCAACAGACCTTCAAGGAATCCATTATTATGTTATGTTCTATTTGAGAACTAGACATTTGAGACATTTATTTTATTCAAGAATTATATATTTAAAGGCTCGTACATATGACACCAGTCCTTGGGATAGTTGTAGTTTGGTATTTATATGATTAACTATTGTATTAGTCTATTCATCCTTCGCAATTATTATTATGTTTGGATTAGTAAGTATTATGCTGACTCGCTTTGGTGGGTTAGGTGAGTGTCATCACGCCTAAATTTTGGGTCGTAACAATTTGGCATCAGAGCCCCAGGTTCATAGGTCTCACATGTGTACAAGCCCAATTGAGTAGAGTCTTAAGGATTAGTGTGGAGACGTCTGTTACTTATCCTTGGGAGGCTACAGAGACTGTTAGGAAATTCCCTTTTATTCTTTCTATTCATATCGTGCGTAGTTATTTTGGGTCTCGATATGTTACATGGTTTGAAATTTGACCCAGCTTAGAGGTAATGAGTTTAAGATATGGATGTGTGGTCAGTATTAGATTTTCCTTTAATTTGAAATGGCTTGGGTGTAGATGAAATCAGATGAGGTATGTCCAGGGCAAGGTTTTGGATGATGTGGTTGAATTGAAAGAGCTTAGGGAGAAACTTCAAGATCTCTTGAGTTAGGGGATCATACATTGGAGTGTATCTCCATGGGGTGCTCTGTTTTGTTTGATAGGGAAATGATAGTTTTATGAGAATATGTATTGATTATAAACAGTTGAACAAAGTAACAGTGAAGAACAAGTATCCTCTCCCTATAATGGATGACTTTTGACCAGCTTCAGGGTGCAACCATATTTTTCAAAATTGATTTGAGATCTGAACATCATCAGCTACACATCCAAGCTTTTGACATTCCTAAGATAGTTGTTTGGACGAGGTGTTGAAACTATGAGTCGCTTGCGATGTCCTTTGGGATAACTAGTGCCTTAGTCGTATTTAGGGAGTTGATGAATGGTGTATTCCAACTATATTTGGGTTCCTTGTTTCTGTTTTCATCGATGATATATTGGAGCACTCCAATGCCAAAGGGGATCATAAACGACACTTGAGGGTTATGCTTCAATGGCTTAAAGGGGAGAGGTTATGTGCCATGTTTTATTTCAAATGTGAGTTTCAGCTAAGTTTAGTGGCATGATATTCATTGTTTGGTGGGCCTAGCTAGTTATTACAAGTGACTCATTCTTCTCTTCTATAGCAACCCCATTGATCATGCTCACTTAGAAGAAGAATCTGTTCTTGTGGTCGGAGAAATGGGAGGAAAGCTTTCGACAGCTCAAATCTTTGTTATCTACAGATCCAATTTTGACTTCCCTAGAGAAAGGTGTTGATTCCATAGTCTGATGTGATGCACTTGGAGTTGGTTTGGTGGAGTTTTGGTGCAAAAAGGGAAAGTGGCAGCTTATGCTCTTAGACAATTGAAGGTTAATGAGAAGAACTATCCTACCCATTACTCGGAGCTGGAAGCGATTGCATTTGTATTGAATCTACAAAGGCACTGCCTATATACTGCATATTGTGACATCTTCACCGATCATCATAGTTTGCAATACATCTTCAGCAAGAAGGACCTAAGTTGAGGAAGAGGAGGT
>JAABOM020060778.1:0-11583 GCA_011800125.2 Solanum clarkiae
AATTAGCGCTAATTTGACCAAACCATGTCATGTTTAATTTGAATTGTACTAGTATTGTAAGGTGTGGGGTGTTACAATTTTATTGCTTCCGCGACCAAGGATGCGTAATGATATGTTAAGAGGCTTTCTTGGGGTCCCTTCGGGTTCCCATGCACCGTGTCACATCTAGGCCCTAGGCTTAGGTCGTGACAATGCAATGCAAACATGAAACTATAGTGTCATTATGCATGAAATTGTAAAGCCATCATTCATAAAATTAATAAATCTCCATACATGGAATTGTCACATCTTCATGTAAACATGCTTAAACATGATCAAGGAATAAAGCTCAATATGAAGTGAGAATCAATATATCATATGAAAACACATGTGATGGAACAAAGACACCAAATCATAAACTTTGTTGGAGAGGACCATAAACGACATATAAGACCATGTGAGCTACCTACATGGAATCCAACATAACCCCCTATGTTAGAACGGGGAGACCACTTGCTAGGTGAAACTCTGTCAACTTATGCATGCATCTTACTTTATCATTATGGACTTTATGGAACCACTAGCCTATGCTAGGAGGGATTTTATAGTGGCACTTAGTTAATGGGGCAAGGGGTTACTTTTAGGGTTCCCTAACCTAACCCCACCTCAATGACTTATTCGATGTTAAGTCAATCCCATGGAATACTTTAAAATGTACAGTGTAATCAAGCAATATAAGCTAAAAGTATACGTAGAAATCCATTGAAGTAGCTTCATAACTTGAAGACCGCCCAAGTGAGAATTTTCTTTTCACATTGAGGGTTTATCATAAACATCATTAAGGGATTTACACTGTAACGACTTATTGCCCATGCCTTTCACAACTTAAAACTCCTTTCGCACTCATCGGTCCAAACAAAGTTTGCCTTCTTTTGAGTCAATTTTGTCAAAGGGGAAGCAATTGAGGAAAAACCATTCACAAATCTCCGGTAGTAGCCCCCTTAGCCCTAAAAACCCCTAATATCCTTTAAAGTCAAGGGGCTAGACCAATTTCTTATCACTTCCATCTTCTTAGGGTCCACTTTAATTCCATCACCCAACACGACATGCCCTAGGAATGCGACTTCCTTTAACCAAAATTTACATTTATCAAATTTAGCAAACAAACTCTCTTCCCTCAAAGTTTGCAACGCTACTCTCAAATGCTTCACATGATCTTCTTCACTTTGAGTAAACAAAAATATCATCAATGAATACCACAACAAACATGTCAAGGTAGGGTTTAAAGACCCTATTCATGAGAACCATAAATATTGTCGAAGCATTAGTTAGGCCGAAGGATATCATCATAAATTCAAAATGCACATATCTTGTCTGGAAAGCCGTCTTGGATATATCACACTCCTTCACCCTTATATGGTGTTATCCGGACCGAAGATCATTCTTAGAAAAATAACTAGCCCCTTGTAGTTGATCAAATATGTCATTTATCCTTGTCAAGGGATACTTGTTCTTTATTCTGGCCTTATTGAGTTACTAGTAGTCGATGCACATTCTAAGTGAGCCATCTTTCTTCCTTACAAACAACACCGGTGCACCTCATATGAATTACAAGGCCTTATAAAACCATTCTCCTATTTCCTTTAATTAATCCTTCACCTCCAAGGGGCCATACAGTAAGGAGGAAAGGAAATGGGTTGAGTATCGCGGGGAAGGTCTATACTGAAGTCTATCTCGCTTATAGGAAGGGCACTGGGAAGTTCATAATGAAAGAGATCAAAAAGCTCATTGATGATCGGAGCTAACTTGATAGGAGGGAGTTTAGATTAAATATCCAAAGCCCTAACAAGATGGGAAATGCAAACCTTAGAATACAATTTGCATGCCTTAAGATAAGAAATAAGCCTACGCTTAACCACAGAATTATGACCTTCCCACCCAAATACGGGCTCATTAGGTAATTGGAACTTAACCCTACGAGTCCTACAATCAATGGAAGCATGGTATGCATGTAACCAATCCATCGCAAGAATGATATCGAAATCCACCATGTTAGGCTAAACAAAATCACAAAGTGATTCTTTAGGCAATATAGACACGGAACAACCCCTATAGACTTTTCTAGCAATAATGGACTAATAACGAGAGTAGACACCTCAAAGGGTTCACACAACAAGTTGGTACACACATGAAGCTTGTTAGCAACAAAAGGAGTAATGAGAGAGAGAGAGTAGCACTCGAATCCAATAAAGCATACACATCTTAATCATAAACCTTTAACATACTGGTAATATTGGGAACCACATCTACTACTTGGCTCCCTTGAAGGGCATAAAATTGATGGTGACGTAGAGCACCCCTTTTTTTGCCTCCTTGTGCCCCTTGATCAACATGAGCACTTTGCCCTTAAGGACGACCATCTTTACCCTTGTTTTGAGCATAAGGACAATCAACAACCTTGTGGCCTACCTTTCCACATCCATAGCAAGCATTTGAATCTCTCAAGCATTTTCGACTATGATTTCTTCCACACTTTGGGCACCTTGGAAAAGTCATTCCACCGTTGCCACCTTGTGCCTTATGGTTAGGTACCCTATCATTAGCAAACCTCTTATTTTGAGAATTGGAGGATCCTTGGCCTTGGAATTTGTGACATTGTTAGAAACAACCATGATTAGCACTATGAAAACCACCATCATACCAAGCCCTCTTTGACTCCCCACTCCTCCTCTTCCTAAGCTTCTCTCCCTATAGTTTCTCGGCATAAGTCATGAGCTGAGACAATTCTATATCACCTACAAGCATAGCCGTGCGACATTATTCATTCTTCAAGTTGGACACCCTCGATACAAATTTATTCATTCTTGCCCTTGAGTCGGCAACCAAGTGAGGAGCATATTTTGAGAGCTTGTTAAACTTAAGGGAATACTCCCTCACACTCACAGAGCCTAGCTTGAGATTCATGAACTCCATCATCTTTGCCTCTCTCAATTTAGTAGGGAAGAATTTATTCAGGAAGGCTGCTTTAAATTCCTCCCATGGAATGGGATCATCATTCTCCCTCTCTAGCTTCCACTAGTAAACATAATTTGTGAAACTCTCTTGAGTTGATAGGCAACAAGTTCCACCTTATCCTCTGATCTCAGCCCATAATAGCAAGTACTTTATAGGTATCATCAATGAATTCTTGGGGTCCTCTTCCCTTTTGGAGCCATGAAACTCCGGAGGGTTCATCCTTGTAAATCCCTCACTCTTGAAGTTGAGGTGGGAGCATGAGGAGCTTAGGCTCGTTGATTTACCTAGTTTTTCATTGCTTGGGCCAGCATGGAAAAAATAGTTTGGTATTCGACATGCGTGACCCCTTCTTCTTGAGAAGCTTGAGGAATTGGATGGGCCGGACACTTCTCAAGTGTGAGAGCTCTTTATGCCATTCTCCTTAGCGACATGTTCTAAAAGAGCAAAGATCACCCATTATAGAAAGGAAACCTTAATTCAAATCTACAGCATGACATGGATCATCAAGAAGTGAAAAATTTCTGAAAACGCCTCACATCCTCCAATTCATAGTCATGACATGCTTCACAACCATGAACAAGATTTTACTTGACGTGGTGTGTTGGATTTTCGAGGACTATTAACAAACCTATTACTCTTATACCAAGCTTGTCATGATCGAAGCCTAGGTCCTAGGTGTGACACAACTAATGGGAACCTGAAGGATCCCATACAAGCCTCTTAAGCATACATAGCATATCCTTGCTTTCACAAAAGCATAAAAGAGCAATAAACATATAGCACATAATTTATAAGGGAAAGGGGGCTTTAGACTCAAGCTATAGGGATGTTGTAGGGAAGATAATAAGCATGAATCACATAGTAAATAAGTCTAAGGGGCGAAAAAGTATTACTCACGCTAAGAGGGAATTTATGGATCTAGGACTTCGACCACATCATCAACATTCAAGCGTTTAGTGAGTTAGGAATATCATCGCATCATCACCATTCAAAGGAAAACATAGAAGAGAAAAGTAGCTAAGAGAAGTCTTCCATAATTACATTAACAGAATATGAGTCAAGCTCGATACATAAATATACATATCCAAAAACACCTCTAGTACGAGTGGAACAGAGCCAAGACATTTACCGAGCTCACCCTCAAAAGTTAGAAATCCAAAATAGACATGTCTTAACTAAAGTAGGAAATTAAGTGGATGTTGTCCCCAAAGTGGACGACTCACCAATAGTAGTCTTCAAAGGATCTGACTAGCCACGTAGGGGAAGAGGATGAATAGGAGCTCCGGTCCCTACATGGTTAGATCATGTAGGAAAAAGTATGTGTTAGTACTTAAAATATACTAAGTATGTGGGGTACAATGCAACAAAGGACATAAGCCACAATAATCGAGACGCGTAATCATAATCATTAGACATAAGCTCAATATGATATGTATGATCAATGGTTATTTTAAAATAAGCATGGAAATATTTAAAGTTGTATAATATATCATACGTATGTGGGAGGAGACCTTAACCAACATATAAGACCAAGCAAGCAATCACTTGGAATCCTGATGTGCACTCCACACTGAATAAAGAAGTGGTCTAATTGCCATGGTAAACCAAGCATGACCCTTGATGTGTTGCCAAAATACAGCACTTGTGATGCCTAAAACTTAGGATTTTTTGTGTTCCTAATGCAACATTTATGGTTTTTGTGTGTTGTTATGTTTAGTTTTGTAGGAAAGCAGGTTGGCATGACTTTGGGGCAAATTTGGAGATTTTTCTGGTTTTCGGCAATTTACGAGACCCTCTACGAGTCGTAAAGCAATCTACGGGTCGTAGAAGTAGTTTCCTGACAAATTTCATTGAAGGGTAAGATTTAAAGTTCAAGTCCACGAGGCCTATACACGAGTCATAGAGCATCTACGAGTCTTAAAGATAGGTTTCATCAAGATTTCCAAAGAGGGATGAGTTGAAGTAGTTGAAGTAGTTGAAGCCTACGAGTCTGAAGTACACGTTATAAATCAGTTTATGAGTCATGAAGATGGTTCATAGAAGACAAGTCCAAGATCTCAAGAGTGGAATACAATACCCAGATACTACTCCTAGAAGACACCATCAGTCTTAAATACCTTTCGTAGAGTCCGCCAACCAGTTTTTCTATTTTTTAGGACTTAATTGCAATTACTATAAATAGTACTTTTTAGGTTATTTTTTAGTACAATACAATAGAGAAGGTCATTAGAGAGTACTTTTAGGGTTTTATACTTGGAGACCTCTATACTTGGAGGAGAATACACTTGTTAATTAATTTGATCTTACATCTTGTAATCATCAATCAATATTGGATTTGCTTGATTCTCATTTCAATTGGATAAGTGTTTAATTATGTTTTCTCAATTTATGATTTCTTCATCTACCTATAACATAAGTAGCTAAATCCACAACTAAGGTTGTGGGAATGTCATCAAGCATCTAATCCATGAAGGGCATAGGAAAATGGTCTTTCTCGGTGGAAGCATTGAGTTTTCTATAATCCACACACACTCTCCATACGGTAACTGGTCGCATAGGAATCAACTCATTCTTTGCATTAGGCACCACTGTATACCTCTTTTCTTTGGCACATACTAAACTGGACTAACCTATTAACTGTCAGCGATCGGGTAAATTACTCTTGTGTCAAATCACTTGATGATTTCTCTCCGCACAACCTCTTGCATTGGGCGATTCAACCATCTCTGATGTTCAATACTAGGTTTGTAATCCTTGACCTGTTGAATCTTATGAGTGCATATCCCAAAGGGTATGTCAATAATGTCTGCAATTGTCTACCCAATGGCCCTTTTGGATTGCTTGAGAACGGAGACGAGGGCCTCTGTTTGGACTTCACTTAAATCAGCTACAATTATGACTGACAGTGTGTTGTTTTTTCCCAGGTATGCATATTCAGATGTGCGGAGAGCGCCTTTAAAGTGGGACTTCTACAGAAGGCTCTGTAGGAGTCATTTTTCTATTGCGCAAATCCAACTCCAACCTGGCCTGTGGCGTAGGCCCAAATGACATGCCAAGAGCATTTATCATTTCCTCAAAATCAGTAACCTTTTCGCCATCGAAATTCATCAACGCAGCTACCAAAGGCTCAACTCCAAACCTCAACTCAACTAGGATATCCACTTCATCATCCTTGCTCATTTCAATCATTAAGACGACCTGCAATTCATAACTCTTTCTATTTTGTTGGCATACTTGAAACTCAACTGCCTCTTCACCAAACCTGAAAGTAAGCAGACACTTTTCCATATCAATCAATGCTCGATTGTGGCTAAGATGAGTCTTCCTAAGATGATAAGAACTTCAAAATCAACCTCACTGTCAAGTATGAAAAAAAATTGCGGAAAATAAAAATCTATCTACCTTGACCAGCACATCATAAAGTATCCCTACAGGCTTCTTGATTATTTTTTCTTCCATTAGAAACTGTATATTTGTAGGGACAAAAGTGCCTAAGCCAAGCTTTTTGAATATGGTAAGAGGCATTAATTAATGTTGGCTGTCAAATCACATATTGCTTTGGAAAATGCAAATTCCCCAACACTGCATCGTATGGTGAATGCACTCGAATCTTCACGCTTTGCACTAGCGACTTTGTGGTGATGGCACTACAACATTGAAAATTTTGGGAGAGGTCTTGGCTCGATTTTTGCTTCTTCTTAACTAGATCTTTCATCCATTTAGCGTACTCCAGCATCCTCTCAAGAGATTCAACTAAAGGGATGTTCGCTGACAACTTCTTAAGCATCTCCGAAAATTGTTCAAACCTACCTTTCTCTTTTCCCTTCCTAAGCCTTTGGGGAAAATATGGAAGGGGCCTTGGGAATGTTTTATATTTCTTTGGTTGCTCTTTTGTGTTGGGTGCTTTTGTCTCTTCATTTACCTTCGTCTTGCGGCATCCATCCATAACCCTTAGCATAGGGGGGTCAACAGTGCTTTTGCCACTCAGAGTCATGACTGTCATGTAATGCCCTTCATTTTTAGGTGCCATATTGCTTGGTAAGGTGTCCTTTTGGCATTGGTTCAATTGTGAAGAAACTTGCCCAAATTGTTGTTCTAGTTTCTTAATCGCCATCGAGTGAGACTCTTTTTTTTGGTTAATACTTAAGATATCCACTTTCATTCCCTTTAGGCTCTCATCTTAGTGGTTGGCTATCTTCAATAACTTGTCAAATATATCTTCAAGCCTAGAAGTACTTAGCACGACATCACGGTTGTAAGGCGGCATATAAGGACATTTCTACAACCATCTCTTCTACCCCATTCGACATCCGACACTCTATCCCTTTCATAGTAGCCACCTCGGATGTCTCTACAAGCACCATCATAGTTATAGTTCTGACCTTGATTCTCGAAACCTTGCCTCCAATAGTCCAAGTTGGACCCTTGGGGGTTATTCTGGAAAACTGCTGCTTTATTGCTCATGAAACAAGCATCTTCATCAAAGAATGGATCTCCATATATAGGAGCCTTAGAAGTTTGGTAAGTAACTGCTTGGACACTTTCTTGGTTTTGCTTCAAGACCAAGTCCATACTTGTGTGAATTTAGAAAGTTACTCCATGATCTCTTCATTGACCTTTGCTTAATCACTGTTGGTGTTGACCGCACAAGAAGTCTTTGTTGCACCTCGCTCTCGTTGACCCCATACTCTATTGGTTTTAACCACTTGCTCCATGCTTGCGGCTATCAATGCAAAAGGTTTGTCAAGAAGCATGCCTCCCATGATTATGTCGGCGCAAGCTTGACTATTCTTAGTAAGTGCTTGAAAGAAAATCTAAACCAAGGCATTACCAACATTCTTGTGATCGGGGACCATCTTCAGGTATTTGGTAAATCTATCCCATATTGTGCTAATAGTGTCATAAGGAAATTGCTCAAAGTTGTTTATTTAACCCTTGAGCTTTAACTTCTTAGATCTTGGGAAATATCTTTCAAGAAACGCTCTTTGTAGCTCTGCCCAACTTGTTATTATACCCGGAGAAAGCTCAGACAACCACACAGCTGCATTCCCAGTCAGTGACAATGGAAACACTCGCAAACCAACGACATCAGGAGAAAGATTTTGTGTCCCCATGACACTCTTGCAAACAAAAACAACATTATGAAGATGACAGCGGGGATCCTCTAAAGGTAGCTCTGTGAATAACCCACGATTTTGGATCATTTGAAGTAATCCACTTGACATCAAAAATTTGGTGTTTGTCGGTAATGCAGGTAACACTATACCACCAGTAACGTCTATAGCCATAGGGTTCAAGCGATATTAGTTTCACCCATAAGCATTCTCATTGAGTACCTAAGTTATGGCATGTTATCCCTTGGTGATGGATTCTCCTCTCTTCCCATATCATCATTTCATATTCATTTCTTCCTCAATCGTGATATACTTATTCACTTGAGCCATTCTTCTAAAGAGTCAATGGATCTTCAAATTGATTGGAGCTAATGGATTGCCTTGGTTCCTTATATTGGGCATACAACCTAGTACACCCTGCAATTGAAATCAAAAAACAAAAATAAAAACAAAAGTAAAATACAAGAGAGTCTAGAAATTAACACTAGAACTAACTAATAGTAAAATCAAGTCAAACCTAGTCATATTCCCCGGCAATGGCACCATAATTTTTTATGTTAATGTTCACACTCCAATAAGAAAGCAGTCACAGTCAGTAATTAACTCAATAGAAGGTTAGGGTTAAATCCACACGGAATAGAGGGTTTGACTGCAAGACTTCACTACCAATCATTTCAACTATCTATAACTAAAATCTCAAAACACTCAATTTTGAGGGCAACTTGGAAACTGTGTTCCTCATGGTTTGTTGACTCGATTAACTTAGATAACATAACTATAATGAGAGATTCGCATGCAGGGTGGTAACTTAGGTACTTCCAGCCCTCTTATGAAGGTAAAGGTCAAATTTCATCATGGCGCTTGGTTAGCAACCATGGAGTGCCAACTAACCATTACCTATTGTCCCAGTCAACCTCCACTTGGTCAGGTTTGGTTGATTACACAAGAATATATCAATAAATCCTATCATCTATTTTCCTTTTCCTATTTGTCACTACCTTGGCTAGGATCATGATAGTAGGTGGGGTTTGGTATTGGCCACTAAACAACAATCATAATGAAGAGAAATAGACAATACATGCAAAACCCCAATATAGAAATGCACTAACCTAGGACATCTCAATTCAACTACCCATGGTTCCCACAACCCCAAGTTGTGGGCGCTTAGCTACTCATAGCTAAGGCAAAACAGACAAAAATGCAAATGAAAGACATAGTTGAGAATTTTACCCAAAGCAATGGAGAATGATAGCACCACAAGTTGCAAATCACAAGCTTGATATATTGAGAAAATGAAAACAATATGGGATTTGCACTCCCATAAATGGGTTCTCTAAGAGAAAATAAAATCTAAGCTAAAACCCTTAAGAGATCTTGAGAGAATAATCAAAAATGATATTTAATGTCTCCCAACTGAGATCTCTGCTCTTCTTACTAAAACCCTAACTTTAAGTGTTTGTAGTAGTTACAAATTTAGCCCTAAAAATTACATAAAAAAGACAGCTGGCATATGGTTCATCTCACAGGTATGACTCATAGGGTGGCCTAAGAGTCATAATCGGGGTCTTGTATCAAGTTCTTGGCTTTTTGGACTCAACTGGTATGACCATTGGTACGAGTCATTGCTTGGGCTACGACTCGTATGCTACTCCTGCAGTCCAGGCCTTCATTGTTTGGTCCAAAGTTTTGGCTTTCTGTTTCTTGCTGTGAGTCCACCTATATGAGTTGTAGTGAGACTTACAACTCGTAGGATGGCCTCATAGGGTCGACCTCCATTTTGCAGATTTCTAATTTTATGATAACACCCTACGACTCGTAACTTGGGCTATGATTCGTAGGTGATCTTGTATGTCTCATGCTTCAGCAAAATCTGTAATTTTCCTCCAAAATTATGCCAACCTAACTTTTCTGCAAGAACAACACAAAAACACAAAAAAGCCATAAAATGTCGCATTAAAAACTCACAAAATTCCTTGTTTTAGGCATCAAATGTGTTGTATTTTGACAGCACATCATTGGACATGTTATGTATCTATGATATGAGCCTTGACTCTTTTGTCTCTTGATTATGATGTTATGCAAGTTTTTCCCCTTAGTCACTTGCCCTTGTTTTCTAAACTTTTTCATGTTACTTAAGTATTAATCTCTCTCCCTTAGTCCCAATTTCCCTTGTTTATGTTTCTTATGTTTTTTTATATTGCTTCCGCGACCAAGAATGTGTAATGATATGCTATGAGGCTTGTTTGGGGTTCCTTCAAGTTCCCCATTAGCCGGTTATGTCTAGGCCCTAGGCTTGGGTCGTGACAAAGATGGTATCAGAGCTAGGTTGATAGATCCTCAGAGTCCAATACATCACATCGATTAGAGTCTTATTCATGGTTATGTTGTGCACCACAACTATGAATAGGAAGCTATGAGACATTTTAGGAAATATTTTACTTCTTCATGATCTATGTCGTGTGATAGAGTTAGATCTGCTAGGGCTTATTGCTAACCCTTAACCGTTATATTTCAGGGTATATCTGAAGTTACTCAGAATGGTACTATGATGAACGCGACGATTTGTAATGCTCTATGGAAAGTGGTCAAAGCAGCGAAAAAATTGGAAACTCACCTCGACCAACATGTGAGTGCTCCCGAGACTTTTAGTGGTGAGAGGGGGTATTGAGGCCAAGAGGGCCCATAATATGGGTACGTTCCAAAGTCCCAAGCATAGAGGTGGTGGTGGTGTGGTACCTAATGCTAGGTGCCCTAAATGTGGTAGAGTTCATGATGGCCCATGCTTGAGAGATACTAATGCTTGTCATAGTTATGGGGAGATGTGTCATAAGGATAAGCATTGCATTCGTAAATGCAACAAGAGCAAAAAAGGTGATGGGGGATGACTAATCCCAAGTGCCCTACATATAGGATGGACCATAGTGGCCCGTGTTGGAGGAACACGGGTGTATGCGTCTGGTGTGGTGAGATAGGCCATAAAATTCTAGATTGCCCACACGGTCGATACAAGAGTAAAGGTGGTGATTTTGATCAAGAGGCTCAAGGAGGGGATAAGGCGCCCGATGTTGCTACCGATATTGTTGAAATTTTCTTTTGGCTTTGATGTGCTTGCATTGATGGCCCGGAGTGCTACTATTTCTTCTCTGGTCTTTTTGGTTGCTAGTGGGGCTTCTTATGTTCTCAAGTTGTTGTGGGGACCTTTGGTTTTTATCCTTTTGTTGAGTATATTATTGCTAGAAGGTACATTGTTATTGATCCGGGTTTGCATTGCATTGCTTTGTGGCTTGTTGGAGTTAGTGTGGTGGATTTTGATGTCATACTAGGGATGGAATGGGTGTTTGCATGTTATGCCTTCGTGGATGGTAGGACACATAGAAATAGATATCGATTCCCTAATGAACCCGTTCTTGAGTGGAAGAGTCATAATGTGGTGGTCAAATGATAGCAAGCGGGGGGGGGGGGGGGGGGGGGGGGG
>JAABOM020060779.1:0-11583 GCA_011800125.2 Solanum clarkiae
GATTATACAGTTGAAGAGTATGCCAAGCTATACCTCAGAGAGATAGTCAGGCTACATGGAGTCCCAATCTCCATTATTTGTGATCGAGGAGCTCAATTCACTGCAAAGTTTTGGAAGTCCTTCCAAAGAAGTCTAGAGACACAAGTGAACTTAAGTACAGCATTTCACCCTCAAACAGATGGTCAAGCAGAATGCACCATTCAGACACTTGAAGATATGTTGCGAGCTTGTGCATTGGACTTTAAAGGTAGTTGGGTGGACCATTTTCCACTTATTGAGTTTTCCTATAATAATAGCTGCCACGCGAGTATCAAGATAGCACCGTATGAAGCTTTGTATGGAAGAAAATGTAGGTCACCAATTGGATGGTTTGAAGTAGGTGAAACCACCTTACTTGGGTCAGATCTAGTACAGCAAGCCATGGAGAAAGTTAAAGTGATACAGCAGCGACTAGAAATAGCCCAAAGTCGGTATAAATCATATGCGGATGCCAGGAGAAGAGGGCTGGAATTTTCAGTAGACGATTGAATATTCATAAAAGGTGTCTCCAATGAAATGGGTTATGACATTTGGTAAGAAAGGAAAACTGAGCCCACGTTACATAGGGCCATATAAGATTGTTAAAAGGTTCGGGCAGGTTGCATATGAACTAGAGTTACCCCAGGAGCTTTCGATGGTTCATCCAGTTTTTCATGTCTCAATGCTTCGAAAATGCATAGGTGACCCATCTCGTACCACTCTTATTGAGGATGTACAGGTATACAGTTCTGATAGGTGGTAGCCCCGAGGGGTTGAGTATAACCTAGCCAGGGGACGATCCTATCAAGCGGGGTAGCCCGAGGGGTTGAGTATAACCTAGCCAGGGACGAACCCAATACAGTTTCACCACTAATCAGTTGGTCACATGTTTACAGCTGTGCACAAATTTTATAGTACAGATGATACAGTAAAGGTAAAGTAATATAAAGGATGTAAAGTACATGATTCCACAGTATAACTAAAGGTGGTCCCCAAACTTACACCAGTGCATGGGTTCATTTGAGTTATTACTTTACGTACAATATATCCTGCCTTACATACTCAATACATTATCTCGTACTGACGTCCTTTACGGGGGACCTGCATTTCATGCTGCAGGTACAAGTGCTAGTAGATCTCCCTAGTAGGAGTATAGAATATTCAGCTGCTGTCCTCAAGCTCCAGGTTGCTTCGGGGCTTTGTATATGTCTAGAGCTTATGTTCATATTGTATAGTTAGTTGAGACTGGACCTGTCCTGACCCTTATCAATGTTCTTCTTTATTTAGAGGCTTTGTAGACTATGTAAAGTAAAAGTGAAGTCATGTCTTGTACTTTAGACACCGTGGCCCCAACGGCCTAGTCATATGTATTTTCTTTTGGCTTATTATCACTGTTTATCTAATTTAAGGCATGTTAAAGGTAGAACCCCTCATAATACATATAGTAAGCGCATAGTTACACGTTGGTTCTCCCGGGCCTTACTGGCAATGGGTGCTAGTCTGCCTTAACGGGACATGGGGCGTGACAGTGGCATTGGCAGAGGCCTAGTAAGATTTATGGGCTAAGAAAGTAGAAAAAGGCGATTTTAGTGGTTTTTCTGTGGGTGTTAGTCCATGGATTCTGGCGCTTTATAGGCCTCCGACGCAAGATTCTCAAGAAATCATACAATTGGGTCCATAAGGAACTCGGTAAGTGGCCCAGGTGGCCCGACGGCGTTGGCGGAGGCCAGGTAGGATTTTATGGGCCAAGGAAGCCGAAATAGGCGATTTTGGGGGTTTTTCTATGGGAGATAGCTTACAGATTCTGGTGTTGTACGAGGTTCTGTAGCAAGCTTCCCCAAAAATCATACCAGTGGGTCCGCAAAGAGCTGGCAAGCAGTCCAGGTGGCCCGGCGGCGTTGGCGGAGGCCTGATAAGATTTTATGGGCCAAGAAAGCCAAAATAGGCAATTTGGGCAGTTTTTCTATGGGTGTTAGCCCAAGGATTCTAGCGCTGCCTGGGGCTCCGGCGTAATATTCTAGAAAAATCATACGAGTGGGTCTGAAAGGAGTCCGGAAAGTGGCACAAGTGGCCCGGTGGCATTGGCGTGGCCTGGTAGGATTTTATGGGCCAAGGAAGTTGAAACAAGCGATTTGGGCAATTTTTCTGTAGTGTTAGCCCATAGATTTTGGCACTGCATGGGGCTCCGGCGCAAGATTTTTGAAATATCATATGAGTGGATCCATAAGGAACCCAACAAGTGTCCCAGATAATCCAGTGGCGTTGGCGGAGGCCTAGTAGGAATTTGTGGGCCAAGGAAGCCCAAAGAGGCGATTTGGGCAATTTTTCTATGGGTGTTAGCCTATGGATTTTGGTGTTGCATGAGGCTCCCACAAGATTCCCAAAAGATCATAAGATTGGGTCCGCAAGGGGCCTGACAAACGGCCGAGGTTGCCCAGTGGCATTGGTGGAGTCCTGGTAGGCCAAGGAAGCCGAAACAGGCGATTTCAGTGTTTTTTTATGGGTGTTAGCCCACGGATTCTAGCGCTACATGGGGCCTCGGTGAAATATTCCTAAAATATCATATGAGTAGGTCCGTAAAAAGCCAGTCAAGTGGTCCAGATGGTCCGGAGGATTTGGCGGAGGCCTGGTAGGATTTTATGGGCCAAGGAAGCCGAAGCAAGCGATTTTAGGGGGTTTTTCTGTGGGAGTTAGCCTACAGATTCTGGTGTTGTATGGGACTCCTTCGCAAGATTCCTGAAAAATCATTCCAGTGGGGTCGCAAAGAGTTCGTCAAGCGGTCCAGGTGGTCTGGCGGCGTTTGCGGAGGCCTGGTAGGATTTTATGGGCCAAGGAAGCCAAAATAGGCTATTTGGGCGATTTTTCTATGGGTGTTACCCAATGGATTCTGGTGTAGCATGGGCATCGATGCAACATTCTTGAAAAGTCATATGAGTGGGTCCGCAAAGAGCTCAGCAAGCGACCCTGGTGGCCCATCGATGTTGGCAGAGGCCTGGTATGATTTTATGTGCTAAGGAAGCCGAAACAGGCGATTTCGACAATCTTTCTATGCATATTAGACCATGGATTCTGGCGCTGCAAGGGGCTCCGACGTAATTTTCCAAAATAATCATACGAGTGGGTACGCAAGGAGCCTGCCAAGCGACTTAGGTGGCCCAGCGGTGTTGGCGGAGGCCTAGTAAGATTTTATGGGCCAAGAAAGCCGAAACAAGCGATTTGGGTGATTTTTCTGTGGGTGTTAGCCCACGAATTCTGGCACTGCATGGGGATTCGAAGTAAGATTCCCGAAAAATCATACGAGTGGGTCTGCAAAGAGCCCAAAAAGAGGCCCAGGTGGCCCAACAACGTTGGCAGAGCATGCTAGGATTTTATAGGCCAAGGAATCTGAAACAAGCGATTTCAGTGATTTTTATGCGGGCGTTACCCACGGATTCTGGCGCTGCATGGGACTACGGTCGGAAGATTTTCGAAAAATCATATGAGTGCATCTACAAAGAGCCCAGAAAGTGGCCCAGGTGGCCCAGCGGCGTTGGCATATGCCTGGTAGGATTTTATGGGCCAAGTAAGCCGAAACAAGCAATTTGGGTAGTTTTTCTGTGGGTGTGAGCCTATGGATTCTAGCTCTGCATGGGGATCCGACGGAAAATTCCTGAAATATCATAGGAGTAAGTCCGCAAGGAGCTCGAAAAGTGGCCCAGGTGATCCGGTGGTGTTGGCAGAGGCCTGGTAGGAGTTTATGGGCCAAGGAAGCCGAAACTGATGATTTGGGCAGTTTTTCTGTGGGTATTCTGGCACTGTATGGGGCTATACAAGATTGTCAAAAAATCATTTGAGTGGGTTCACATGGATCCCATCAAGTGGTCCAGGTGGCCTAGCGTCATTTGCGGAGGCCTGATAGGATTTTATGGGCGAAGGAAGCCGAAATAGGCGATTTGGGCAGTTGATTTGTGGGTGTTAGCTCACGAATTTTGGTGTTGCATGGGGCTTCGACGCAAGATTTAGAAAAAATAATACGAGTGGGTCCATAAGGTGTCTATCTAGTTAGCAGGTGGCCCGACGACGTTGGCGGAGGCTTGGTAGGATTTTATTGGCCAAGGAAGCCGAAACAAGCGATTTCGATGCTTTTTCTTTGGGTGTTATCCCACGAATGCTGGCGCTGCATGGGGATCTGGTGCAAGATTCTCGAAAAATCATACGGGTGGGTCTACAAAGAGCCCCGCAAGCGTCCCAGGTGGCTCGATGACATTAGCATAGGCCTGTAGGATTTTATGGGTTAAGGACGCCGAAATAGGTAATTTCAGTGATTTTTCATTGGGTGTTAACCCACAGATTCTGATGCTACGTGGGGCTCCAGCTCAAGATTCCTGAAAAATCGTATGAGTGGGTCTAAAAGGAGGTCGGCAAGAGGCCCTAGTGGCCCGACGACGTTGGCGGAGGCCTGATAGGGTTTTATGGGTCAAGGAAGCCGAAATAGGTGATTTGGGCAGTTTTTCTGTGGGTATTTTCCCACGGATTCTGGCATTGCATGGAGCTCCGATGGATGATTCTCAAAAAAGCACACGATAGGGTCCACAAGGAGCCCTGCAGATGGCCCGGTGGTGTTGGCGAAGGCCTGATAGGATTTTATAGGTCAAGAAAGCCAAAATAGGGGATTTGGCAGTTTTTCTGTGGGTGTTATCCCACAGATTTTGGTGTTGCCTGTGGCTCCGGCGCAATATTCCCAAAAGATCATGCTAACAGGTCCACAAGTAGCCCAACAAGTGGCCCAGGTGTTCCGGCGGCATTAGCGGAGGCCCGGTAGGATTTTATGGGCCAGGGAAGTCGAAACAGGCAATTTGGCCAGTTTTTCTATTGGTGTTAGCCCACGGATTCTAGCGCTGCATAGGGCTCCAGCGCAAGATTCCTGAAAAATCATATGAATGGGCCCACAAGGAGCCCGACAAATGACCCAGGTGGCCCAGCAGCGTTGGCGGAGGCCTGGTAGGATTCTATGGTCCATGGAAGCCGAAATAGGCGATTTGGGTGGTTTTTCTGTGAGTGTTAGACCACGGATTCTAGCGCTGCATGGGGATCCAGGGCAAGATTCCAAAAAAATAATATGAGTGGGTCCGCAAAGAGCCTAACAAGATGTCTTGGTGGCCCGACAACGCCGACGAAGGCCTGGTAGGATTTTATGGCCCAAGAAAGCCGAAACAGGTGATTTCAATGATTTTTCTATGGGTGTTAGCCCATGAATTGTGGCGCTGCATGGGACTTTGGCACAAGATTCTCAAAAAATCATACGAGTTAGTTCACAAGGAGGCCGACAAGCGGCCTTGGTGGCCCGACAGCGTTGGCAGAGCCCTAGTAGGATTTTATGGGCCAAGGAAGCCGAAATAGGCGATTTAGGTGGTTTTTCTGTGGGTTTTAGCCCACATCTACTGGCGCTGCATGGGGATCCATTGCAAGATTCCCAAATATTCATATGTGGGTCCGCAAGGAGCCCAATAAGCGGCCTAGGTGGCCGGTGGCGTTGGCAAGAGGCATAGTAGGAATTTATGTCCAAAGAAGCCAAAACACGGGATTTAGGTTGTTTTTCTATTGCTGTTAGCTCGCGAATTCTAACGCTTCATGGGGATCCGACACAATATTCCCTAAAAATCATAAAAATGGGTCTGCAAGGAGCATGGCAAGTGTTCTAGGTGGCCTAGCAGCGTTGGTAGAGGCCTGGTAGGATTTTATGGGACAAGAAAGCCAGAATAGGCGATTTGGGCGATTTTTCTCTGGGTTAGCCCATGGATTCTAGCACTGCATGGGGATCCAGTGCAAGATTCCTGAAAAATCATACGATGTAAGGAGCACGACAAGAGGCCCAACGATATTGGTGGAGGCTTGGTAGGATTTTATGGGCCAAGAAAGCCGAAACAAGCGATTTCGACGATTTTCCTGTGGGTGTTAGCCTACGAATTTTGGCGCTGCATGGGGCTCTAGTGTAAGATTCCTAAAAAATCATACGAGTGGGTCCACAAGGAACCCATCAAGCCACCTAGGTGGCCTAGTGGCATTGGCGGAGGTCTGGTAGGATTTTATGGGTTAAGGAAGCTGGAACAAACAATTTTGGTAGTTCTTTTGTGGGTGTTAGCCTATGGATTCTGGTGCTGCATGGTGTTCTGGCACAAGATTCGTGAAAAATCATACAAGTTGGTCTACAAGGAGCTTGGCAAGAGGTCTAGGTGGCTCGGCGCCATTGGCTGAGGCCTGGTAGGATTTAATGGGCCAAGGAAGACAAAATAGGCGATTTGCGTAGTTTTTCTATGGGTGTTAGCCCACGGATTCTGGCACTGCATGGGGCTCCAGCGCAAGATTCCCTAATGATCATACGAGAGGGTATGTAAGGAGCTTGGCAAGCGGCCCAGGTGGTTCGACGGCATTGGTGGAGGCTTGGTAGGATTTTATGGGCCAAGAAATCCGAACCAGGTGATTTCGGCGTTTTTTCTGTGGGTGGTAACCCAAAGATTCTGGCGCTGCATGGGGCTCCAATGCTAGATTCCTAGAAAATCATATGAGTGGGTCCGCAAGTAGCCCAACTAGCTGCCTAGGTGGCCCGACGGCATTAGCAGAGGCCTGGTAGAATTTTATGAGCCAAGGAAGCCGAAACAGGTGATTTGGGTGGTTTTTCTATGGGTTTTAGCCCACGAATTCTGGTGCTTAATGGGGCACCAGCACAAGATTACCAAAAAATTCAAACTAGTGGGTTTGCAAGGAGCACGACAATTGGCATAGGTGGCCCAACGGCATTGGCAGAGGCCTCGTAGGATTTTATGGGACAAGGAAGCCAAAACATAAGATTTGGGTGGTTTTTCTATGGGTGTTAGCCCATGGACACCGGCGCTGCATGGGGATCCAGTGCAAGATTTCCAAACAATCATACGAGTAGGTCTACATGGAGCCCAACAAGCGGCCCTGGTGGCCTGGTAGGATTTTATAGTCCAAGGAGGCCAAAATTGGTGATTCCAATGATTTTTCTATGGGTGTTATCCCACAAATTCTGGCGATTCATGGGGCTCCGGCATAAGATTCTCCAAAAATTATACACGTTAGTTCACAAGGAGCTCGGCAAGCAGCCCAGGTAACTCAGTAGCATTGGCAGAGGCTTGGTAGGATTTTATGTGCCAAGGAAGCTGAAACAGACAATTTAGGTGATTTTTTTGTGGCTGTTAGCACACGGATTCTAGTGCTGCATGGGGCTCCGGCGCAAGATTCCTAATAATTATACAAGTGGGAACACAAGGAGCCTAGCAAGCGGCCCAAGTAGCCCCGATGATGTTGGCGGAGGCCTGGTAGGATTTTATGGGCCTAGGAAGTCGAAACAGGTGATGTCGACAGTTTTTTGTGGTGTTAGACCATAGATTCTGGCACTACATGGGGCTCCAGTTCAAGATTCTCAAAACATCATACGAGTGGGTTTGCAAGGAGCCTGGAAAGTGGCACAGGTGGCCTGGCGGCATTGGCAGAGGCCTGGTAAGATTTTATAGGATAAGGAAGCTGAAACAGACGATTTCAGCGATTTTATGTGGGTGTTAGCCCACGAATTCTGGCGCTGCATAGGGCTCCGGTGTAAGGTTCCTTAAAAATCGTACGAGTGGGTCTGCAAGGAGCCTGACAAGACCCTAGGTGACCCAGCGGTATTAACGGAGGCCGGATATGATTTTATTAGCCAAGGAAGCCGAAAAAGGCGATTTGGGTGATTTTTCTTTGTGTGTTAGTCCAGGATTCTGGCGTTGCTTGGGGCTCTGGCGCAACATTCCAGAAAACTCATATGAGTAGGTCCGCAAGGAGCTCAACAAACGGCCTAGGTGGCCCGACGATGTTGGCGGAGGCCTGGTAGGATTTTATTGGCCAAGGAAGCCGAAATAGGCGATTTGGGTGATTTTTCTATGGATGTTAGCCCAGGGATTCTGGCATTGCATGGGGATCTGGTGCAAAATTCCTAAAAAATCATACAAGTAGGTTTGCAAAAGGATCCCATAAAGTGACCTAGGTGGCCCCGTCGGCATTGGTGGAGGCCTTGTAGGATTTTATGGGCTAAGGAAGCTGAAACAGGTAATTTGGGGTTTTTTTGTGGGTGTTAGCCAACAGATTCTGGTGTTGCATGGGGATCTAATGCAAGATTCCCCAAAAATTATACGAGTGGGTCTGCAAGGAGCCCGAGAAGAGATCCAGGTGGCTCGACGGCGTTGGCGGAGGCGTGGTAGGATTTTATGGGACAAGGAAGACAAAATTAGCGATTTGGGCAGTTTTTCTATGGGTATTAGACCACGGATCCTGGGCTACATGGGGCTGTGGCGCAAGATTCTTGATAAATCATACAAGTGGATCCGGAAGGAGTCCAACAAGTGGCCTAATTGGCCCGGCGTTGGCGGAGGCCTGGAAGGATTTTATAGGCCAAGGAAGCCAAAATAGGTGACTTTGGCAGTTTTTCTATATGTGTGAGCCCACAGATTCTGGCGCTACATGGGCCTCCGACATAAGATTGCTGAAAAATCATGCAAGTGGGTCAACAAGGAGCTTGGCAAACGACTCTGGTGGCCCGACGATGTTTGTGGAGGCCTGGTAGGATTTTTTGGGCCCAGGAAGCGAAAACTGGTGATTTCGGCAGCTCTTCTGTCGGCGGATTCTGGCGCTACATGGGTCTCTGGTGAAAGATTCCTGACAAATCATAGGAGTGGGTCCGCAAGGCGCCTGACAAGCAGCTAAGGTGGCCCGGCAGTGTTGGTGGAGGCCTGGTAGGATTCTATGGGCCAAGGAAGCTGAAACAGGTGATTTCAATGGTTTTCCTGTGGGTGTTAGCCCACAGATTCTGGAGCTTCATGGGTATCCAATGCAAGATTCCCAAAAAATCATATGATTGGGTCCGCAAGTAGCCCGAAAGATGGCCCTGCAGCATTGGCAGAGGCCTGGTAGGATTTTATGGGCCAAGAAAGCCGAAATAGGCGATTTCGATAGTTTTTCTGTGGGTGTTAGCCCACGAATTCTGGCATTGCATGGGGATTTGGCGCAAGTGGGTCCGTAAGGAGCCCAGCAAGCGGCCTAGGTGGCCCAGCATGTTGGCGGAAGCTCGGTATGAATTTATGGGCCAAGAAAGCTGTAACAGGCGATTTCAGCGATTTTTCTATGGGTTTTAGCCCACGGAATCAAGTGCAACATGAGGAGATGGTGCAAGATTATAAAAAAATCATACGAGTGGGTCCGCAAGGAGCCCAGAAAGCGGCCCAGGTGACCCAATGACGTTGGCGGAAGCCTGGTAGGATTTTATAGGAAAAGTAGCTGAAACAGGTGATTTAGGCGATTTTTCTATGGTTGTTAGCCCATGGATTCTGGTGCTTGGAACTCTGGATATCCACAAAATTATACGAGTGGGTCCGCAAGGAGCCTGGTAAGCGCCCAGGTGGCCCGACAGAGTTGGTGGAGGTCTGGTAGGATTTTATGTGCCAAAGAAGGCTAAACAGACGTTTTGGGCGATTTTTTTGTTGGTGTTAGCCCACGGATTCTGGCACTACATAGGCCTTTGGTGCAATATTCCTGAAAAATCCTTCCATTTGGTCCGCAAGGAGCATGGAAAGCGGTCCATGTGGCTCCACGGCATTGGCGGAGGCCTGGTAGGATTCTATGGGCCAAGGAAACCGTAACAGGAAATTTGGGCAGTTTTTCTATGGGTGTTAGCCCATGGATTCTGGCGCTGCATGGAGCATCGACACAAGATTCATAAAAAATCATTTGAGAGAGTCCGAAAGGTGCCCCACAAGCATCCCAGGTGTCTCGACAGCGTTGGCGGAGGCCTGGTAGGATTCTATGGGTCAGGGAAGATGAAACAGGTGATTTGGGTGATTTTTCTATGGTTGTTAGCCTACGGATTCTGGAGCTGCATGGGGATCCAGTGCAGAATTCCCAAAAACTGATATGAGTGGGTCCGCAAGGAGCCCGGCAAGTGGCCCAGGTGGCCCACCGGCATTGGCGGATGCATGGTAGGATTTTATGGGCCAAGGAAGCCGAAACAGTTGATTTCATTTATCTGTGGTGTTAGCCCACCATTTCTGGTGCTGCATGGGGCTCCAATGCAAGATTCCTAAAAAATCATATGAGTGGGTCCACAAGTAGATCGATAAGCGGCCCAGGTAGCCTGGCGGCATTGATGGAGGCCTGGTAGGATTTTATTAGCCAAAAAGCCAAAACATGTGATTTAGGCAGTTTTTCTGTGGGTGTTACCCCACGGATTTTGGCACTAGATTGGGCTCTGGCTCGAGAATCCTGAAAAATCATATGAGTGGGTCTTCCAGGAGCCCGGAAAGCGGCCCAAGTGGCTCAGCGACGTTGGCGGAGGCCTGGTAGGATTTTATGGGCTAAAGAAGCTAAAATAGGCAATTTTGGTGGTTTTTTCTATCGATTTTAGCCCACGTATTCTAGCGCTACATGGGGTTTTGATGCTAGATTCTTGAAAAATCATACGAGTAGGTGTTTAAGGAGCCCGACAAGTGGCCCAAGTATCTCGGCGGCATTGGCGGAGGCCTGATAGGATTTTATGGGCCAAGAAAGCTGAAACAAGCGAATTAGGCAGTTTTTTGTGAGTGTTACCCCACGAATTCTGGCGCTGCATGGGGATCCGGTGCAAGATTCTCGAAAAATCATATGAGTGGGTCTGCAAGGAGCCTGGCAAGTAGCCCAGGTATCCTGGTAGGTTGTTAGCCCACGGATTCTGGTGCTGCATGGGGCTCTGTCGCAATATTCATTAAAAATTGTCACGCCCCAAAGTCCCGTAGGGCGGACCGGCACCCGTTGCCGATGAGGCCTGGGAGAACCAACCGTAACTATATGTGTTCTATATATATTATAAGGGGTTTCTATGTTTGACATGCCTTTAAGCGGATAAACAGTGATAACAACCCAAAGGAAATGCATATGACTAGGCCGTTGGGGCTACGGTACTTAAAGTACTAGACATGACCACATTTTACTTTACATAGTCTACAGAGCCTCTAAATGAAGAAAGACATCTGATGAGGGTCGGGATAGGCCCCGCCTCAACTAACTATACAATAAAAACATGTAAGCTCTGGACATGTATAAAGCCCCGAAGCAACCTGCAGCTTGATGATCGCAGCTGAATATCCTGTACTCCTACTGGGAGATCTACTAGCACCTGTACCTGCAGCACGAAATGCAGGTCCCCCGTAAGGGACGTCAGTACGGGATAATGTACTGAGTATGTAAGGCTAAGATATACTGTACGTAAAGTAATAACTCAAATGAACCCATGCATTGGTGTAAGTTTGTGGACCACCTTTAGTTATATTGTGGAATCATGTACTTTACATTCTTTATATTACTTTACCTTTACTGTATCATCTGTACTGTAAAATCTGTGCACAACTGTAAGCAAATGACCAACTGATCAGTGGTGAAACTATATCAAGTTCATCCCTGGCTAGGTTATACTCAACCCCTCGGGCTATCCCCCTTTGATAGGATCGTCCCCTGGCTAGGTTATACTCAACCCCTCGGGGCTACCACCTACCAGAACTGTATACC
>JAABOM020060780.1:0-11582 GCA_011800125.2 Solanum clarkiae
AAACACATATTACATTTTGACCTCATATCTAATTAATTATTCAATTATTATTTTTAATATTTGTAATTTCCATACTTTTCATATTTATGACCTCTAAATATTTAATTTAAAATTATAAGATATATTTTGATATTCCTCAATTTTATCTATATAAATTAATTTTTTTTATTTCATGAGATCCGTACTCAAGATTATCTATTTTATTTATTGTAAAAGTAGTTAAACATTTATATTGTTATTTTTTTACTATTTGCTTCATGTTTTAGTTTACTCAATGGAGGAGGCTCTTGAATTTTGTTTAGATTTAAGAGAAGGAGTGAACAAGAACTCGAAAAATATTTACTAGTTCTGTATTACTCATTTCATAAATTGTTATGATTAAGTCTAAAGAAGAATGTATACGTTATTCCTTTTTCTCTGTTTTTTCTTTTTTCTTGTGTGTTTTTTTTCCTTCATTAGATTTAATTTTATATGAATTTCTAATTGTCATACATCTATATTTTTATTTGAGCTGAAATTAGTTTTTTGTGACTTTATTAATTTAATTTTATATGAATTTTTTTTATTATCGTAAGTTTCTATTTTATTTGATCTCAAATTAACCAATTCTGACTTTGATAATTAATAACCAAATTTTGAAATTTATCGTTAGTTGCTTAAAAATATACACCCGTCATTTGTTTTTTTTTTAATTATGTTAAGTTAAAAGTTAAAATATTAAAATATCAATTAAAAGTTATAAGACTACATTTTTTACTTTTTATAATTATTTTTATTTCCCTCCTTGACCAAAGAACAAATTTATTTTTCTGCTCTTTTTGATATTTTCTCTAATTTTTCTCATATATATTACTTTACTCTATATTATAAGTGAACAAGCAAGGACTAACACAACATCATATTATTGTACGGAAAGCATTGCACATTGTACAGTGAAAGTTTTTTTAACTTTGGTTTTTTTGGCCCAATTCAACAAATGGAAGAAGAATTTATGGTTATTAGCTCATTGGCCCAAATGATTGAACAACAAGATGTCTAATTTATGGTTATTAAGCTTATTTTTTACATATAACTGCTAAATCTATCAAAATAAATAGATAAATAAATTAAAATCTTCAAATTGTACTGCCGGCTCTTGCAAGTACTTGAAATTTAGTGAAGTAGTATTTATCAATATAGCAATTATTTTTAGAGTTCAGTTATTTTATGATGTTTCTTCAATTTATTATTATTTTGCTATTTAATTTAATTAATAGAAAATATCTGTTTTTTTTTTTTGGGAGTTGACCCATGGTATTAGTTCCATAAAAGAATTATGTATCACTTTACTTTCTCTTCAAGGGTATTTTAACAAATTAGGAGAATTATTTTCTATTATAGGTTTCTTACTATGATCTGATTGTGAAAATACTTCTGTCTTACTTAGATAAGTCATAGTATCACTATGCCAATAATAAAAAAAATTTGCTAAAGCGCAAGTGAAACTCTAATGATCTTATGTGAAGCTTATAAGGAATGTTCTTACGTTCAATATTTATCAGCTAAGTTTTAGCATTGATAATTTTATTTTTTATCTATTTTCTCCTAGAATTCTTAATTTATAGAAAGATGAAAAATTATTGATTTAAAAACATTTATGTTTCTTATTGTTGTTTGTTTTACTTTTTACATAAAATTAAATGTAGACATTATATGAGAAGTTTACTTGAAATGCAATTTAACATCTCAATTTATTATTCGATATGCTTTTCTCAAAGAATGTAGCTTGACACGGGCGAATTTATACCGTGAACATTGTTGGAGTCATTTAAAATTTTGAACTAATTTGACCAATGGCTTTGAACTGTTTATCTCCTTTTTTTATTATGATCAATTTTTTAGATCTAGACATATGTATTTTACTTTTGTTGCTATGACAGATGACAGATTAGTGCTTCCGATATTTATTACAGTCATTTTCAGAAATTATTTTCTTAATAAGTTTGGCACATTTATTTATATTTTGATTTTAAAGTAATATTTTAGAATCTCTGGAAGATTTCAGAATTTGTTTAATATGTGCCAACCCATAGAAGAGATGGAGCAATATCAAATGTCTCAAAAGCGAATATTGACATCCCAATTTCCAAAAATATCAATATCTGCTTAGAATAGATGATGGGGAGATCATTCAAAATACATTCGGATTCACATGAAATCCTAATTTCTCTACAGAAAAATCTACTAAACCTAAAAGGACATTATTGAAAGATCCGCACTAAATAACAAAGTTAGTGAAGCTTACAGCCCATTGTTACAACTTAAAATGACATTTGAAGGAGTAGAATAACAACATTCTTTAAAAGGAGAAGTCTTCAAGTTTTAATAATATCTGCTCCATATTTATGTTCATCCGATTAAATAGAATGTTCTCACTTGGTTTTAAAGTTGATTCAAATGTTTAGTTTCAGGATGATAAAGGTCATGGATGGTAACGGTACATAGTTGAAATTTGATCTTAAAGTATATTTTTAATTTACAGGTGTGTTCGGCTCTAAATTGAGAAGTTTAAAGGTTTGTTTATCCTGGTATACAAGTATTGCAATGAAAATATATTTTTGTGTTGTTGGTATCCTATGATAATAGAAACTTCTCCGCTCGAATTCATAGGTAGCTTCATTTTCTCTGTGAATAAAAAGAATTCAATCTGATATGGTAGGTGATTTACATTTTGTATGATGATATTTAGTGAAAATCATTTTTCTCATCTTTCACACATAAATGATGGTTGTGCCTTGAGGGGACAAACTAATTTCTTAAATCTTATAACTGAGTAAATATTTTGTCAATTGAATAAGTAGAACAGATAGAAATAAAACTTTAGACTGGATCAATAATAGTACAAATAGCAGACTAAGTGTATAAGCAAGATCATTTTCAGAATTTACATTTGGAGGTATTTTTAGTTGACTTGTGGCTATTTCATGGTGACATCTTGTCACGCCCCAGGAGGGGACCCAAGACGTGGCCTGTACCCAGTGACTATTGCTAGTCCCCAATCAAATCACTTGATCTCATCATATTCGTCCATTTATACATTCTACTAATCAGCGGAAGACACAAGGAATAAATAGGCACATCTAATCATACAGTCTCAAATAATAATATAATGAAAGGCTAGTAAAAAGAAACTAGCTCACAAGTTCCAACATCAATATCCGACTCTAGTCTATGAAGCCTCTATCACTATCAGGTGGTGCCAATAACAGACCCGTGGCTACCTCAATCAAAATAAAAAGATAAGCAAATCTAACTCTAAAGCATGCTGAAAATAATATATTGAATCCTCCGAAGTAAGGGAGGCTCACCAATCTGCTAAACGTTCGAAGATCATCAACGATTCGCTTGCTGATGACCTCTATCTTGCGTATCTACATCATAATACGATGCAGTCCAAAAGGGGACGTCAGTACTTGGAATGTACTGCTATGCAAAATAGCTGAGTGAAATCGAAATAGGTAGAATAATATAGAAACAACAATCAACATCAAGGATAGTAAAATCAACATATCAAATGTATATCTAAAGCAAGAATAAAGAGTAGACAAGTGACCCATCAACCCATCAACTTATCAATCAAATCAGACTCATCTCAGAAGGACTCATCTCATTACCTCACATCTCATCTCATCTCGACTCAGAGTACTTAAGGTAGTAACTTTCTGGAAGTTTCTCTTATCCGACAACAATCACTTATGAGCCAGTGATCATACAAAAATCACACTGATATTACCACAATCGTCTTGTACTTGCCAGGTAAAGAACGAATCGAAACCACATGGACAAGTCCAAATAGAGACGACAGATAAGTCTTCTATTGATTTCAGGGACTTCCAACCAGAGAGGACCTCAACATAAGGTGATGTGGGGGACCCAGATCCTTAACTACGCTTGGCTACGTAGTTTGACGAGTACGAGTTGGACTAACTCTTACTCTTTCGGTGCTCGATACTCCTCCCATGACTCAATGCTCATAAAACAATCCATCCAATAAAATTATCTCAATCAGCCTCGTGGAGGCACAATCTCTCAATGAGTCTCATAGAGACTTTAATCATCTCATCAATCAATAGCTCAAGGATTTGAACAATCATTAGGGAACAATCAAATAGACAAATCGTTAGAGTTCATTTATGGAGACTCAAAGGACTATCAAGTTCTATCAACTCATTATCATTCTCACATCACAATCACAATCTCTATCAACATTCTCAATCAAGGCTCTAGACTCAATCTCTATCTTCTTTATGCAATCTTTAAGAAATAATAAGTAGGGTTCATGCAATAATTCATGTAAAAACATTCAATTCAAGAAACAAGTTTGTGATAATCATCAACATATGAAAATAAATGTAAAAATCATAATCTTTTCAAGAAAATAATCAAGAATCATGCATTTAAACTCAAGAACCTTCAACTCTCATCTAAGACCATCTATGGGGAACAAGAGAGAACAATCTCAAGTTTTTGGTTAGCCTTACATACCTAGGATAAAGTTCTTCAAATCACTCGTCAAGAATTCTCCAACCTCACGTTCTTCTTTCTTTTCTTTCTCAAGCCCTAACTTGCAAGTATTGTGAAGAAGGACTTAGAATGGGGTTTTTGATCCTATTTACTCATCAAGACGACCTAAATAGATCGTGGGTTAAGTTTAGAAGAGGTGGAGAAAAGTGCAGAGTGCCCCTTAAAAGATTTAAAATTTTTAAACTTAAGTTTAGAAGACGCGGACCTGTCGCGCACCTGTGAATTTTGAAAATTCAATCCCGTCAAAAAATTGAGAAAATATGTAAGTGTGGATTTGTGATAGGTCCATATCGTGGAGCTGTCACGTACCCTCATTGCTTTGGATTCGCGATAGGTCCGCGCCATGGCCCTATCCGTACCCTTACTGTTTCTG
Source organism: Solanum clarkiae (assembly GCA_011800125.2). Taxonomy (NCBI): domain Eukaryota; kingdom Viridiplantae; phylum Streptophyta; class Magnoliopsida; order Solanales; family Solanaceae; genus Solanum; species Solanum clarkiae. Next base: position 4,937 of record JAABOM020060780.1, read on the forward strand.
TTACATTTTGTGAAAATTATTTTTCGTCCCGGTTATTCTTAAATTCGTTCGAGATTATTTTCTGACTTGAATTTCTGCGCTAATCGTATATACGGTCTCGAATTTTTCATCCGAGCTTGGAAGATGCGTTACGCTCACGTCTCCGTTCTAGGGGTATTTTGATAATCTTATCGGGTGTTGCATCATCTCCCCCTTGGGATCATTCATCCTCGAATGATGAGTAAAGGTGTATATCAAGACATGAATAGATACGAAACTCCTCTCAACATTCAATTTATCAAATCTATTTTTCAACTCCTCATTTCTATCAACATTCTCTATTCGAACTCGAGAATAGACACTTAACAAGAAAAGACAATCAATTTGGTCAAAGGTAAGGATTTTAACTTCAACATTCTCATCTATTGGCACAAATAGATGCAGATATCTACTTTTATCTCTTTCTCAACTTCCCATGTGGCCTCCTCAATGAATTGATTCCTCCACAGGACTTTGACTGAAGCTATCTCTTTGCTCCTCAATCTGCGAATCTGACGATCAAGGATTTGGACTAAAATTTCTTCATAGGTCAAACTATTCTTCACTCCAATGCTCTCTATAGGGATTACCAAGTTAGGATCTCCTAAGCATTTCTTCAATATCGACACATGAAACACCGGATGAATACTATCTAACTAGGAAGACAACTCTAATTCATAGGCAACCTTCCCAACCCTCTTCACAATTTGATAGGGTCCAATATAACGTGGACTCAATTTACCCTTCTTTCCAAATCTTATGACACCTTTCATAGGTGACACCTTCAAATATACCCAGTCATTCACTTCAAACTCCAAACCTATCCTCCTCACATCGATGTAGAATTTCTGGCAACTTTGCGCAGTCTTCAATCGCTCTATAATGATCTTAATGTTCTCCATGACTTGATGGAGAAGGTTAAGCCCAAGCAACTCCACTTCTCCAACCTTGAACTACTCAATTGGTGATCTATATCTCCTCTCATATAAAGCTTCATAGGTAGCCATCTGAATACTTGCATGATAACTATTGTTATATGCAAACTCAATCAACGGTAGGTGCTCATCCCAATTTCCCTTGAGATCAAGAACATAGGCTCTCAACATATCTTCTAACATCTGAATTATACGCTCTGCCTAGCCATTAGTCTATGGATCAAAGGTTGTACTCAAATTTACCTTCATACCCAATCCTTTCTGAAACGATCTCCAAAATTGGGAGGTGAATTGAGCTCCTCTATCTAAGATGATAGACAAGGGAACCCCATGCACCCTCACAATCTCTTGGATGTACATCTTGGCATACTCCTCCGCAGTGTTAGTTGACTTAACTACTAAGAAGTGAGCCGATTTAGTCATCCTATCCACAATTACCCATATTGAATCATGTTGCTTTCGATACCTCAGTAGACCAGTAATGAAGTCCATATTGATCATCTCCCATTTCCACTCTAGAATCTCAAAGTTTTGAGCTAATCCATATGGCCTTTGATGCTCAACTTTCACTTGCTGAAAGTTTGGTCACTTGGAAACAAATTCAGCAATATCTCACTTTATTCCACTCCACCAATAGACTTCTCTCAAGTTGTGATACATTTTGGTAGAGCCAGGATGAATGGAATACATAGTTCTATGAGCTTCAGCCATGATTCTATCTCGTACATCATCAATATCTGGGACGCACATTCTACTTTGGTACCTCAACACCCCATCTCTCCATTTGGAGAAGACCATCACTTTATGTTTGTGGATGACCTTCTTCAATTGGAGTAGGATAGGATCTCGATCTTGCTTTTCCTTCAGCTATGCCACTAAAGATGAAGCAGACCCATTCTGGATATTAACTCCTTCCTCATCATTCTCCTCAAGTTGGACTCCTAGTCGAGCTAATCGGTGCACTTTTTAAGCCAACTCTTTCTTTCCTTCCTCCACATGGGTTGTGCTACCCATTGATAACCTGCTAAGAGTGTCAGCAACAATGTTAGCTTTACCTGGATGGTAGAGAATGCTCATGTCATAATCCTTGAGCAACTCTAACCATATTCTCTATTGCAAGTTGAGTTCTTCTGACTGAAGACATACTGCAAGCTCTTGTAGTCAGTGAACATATCCACATGCACTCCATACAAGTAGTGGAGCCAGATTTTGAGTGTGAATACCACCGTCGCCAACTCAAGATCATGGGTTAGATAATTCCTTTCATGAATCTTAAGTTGTCTGGAACCATAGGCTATCACCTTCCCTCTCTGCATCAACACACATCCCAATCCAACTCTCGAAGCATCGCAATAGATTACATAATCTTCTGTTCCATCAGGCAAGGTTAGGACTGGTGCAGTAGTCAGTCTAGTCTTTAATTCTTGAAAACTTTTCTCACACTCATCGGACCATTGAAACTTGACCCTTTTCTGTGTCGACTTTGTCAATGATGAGGACAAGGAAGAAAATCCCTCAACAAATTGGCGGTAGTAGCCTGCCAACCCTAAGAAACTCCTTGTGTCAGTTAGAGAGGTTGGTTTGGGCTAGTTCTTAACCGCTTCAATCTTTTGAACATCCACTCTAATACTTTCACCAGAGATAATATGGCCTAGGAAAGCCACCGATTTAAGCCAGAATTCACATTTTGAAAACTTTGCATACAACTCATGGTCCTTAAGAGTTTGAAGGATGATTCTGAGGTGATTTGCATGCTCCTCTTCATCTCTTGAATACACCAAAATATTATCAATAAATACAATCGCAAACACATCCAAATACTATCTGAACACTCTATTCATCAAATTTATAAAGGCTGCAGGTGCATTGGTCAACCCAAAGGATATGACCAAGACATCAAAATGACTATATCTAGTCCTAAAGGCTGTCTTTGGAATGTCACATTCCCCCACTTTCAACTGATGGTAACCAGATCAGAGGTCTATCTTTGAGAAACAAGAGGCACTCTAAAGTCGGTCAAACAAGTCATCTATCCTTGGGAGAGGATACTTGTTCTTTATGGTGACTTTGTTCAGTTGCCTATAATCAATACACGTTCTGAGAGACTCATCTTTCTTTCGGATGAATAGGACAGGAGCACCCTAAGGAGAAATACTCGACCTTATAAAGCCCTTCTCTAACAAATCTTTCAACTGCTCCTTCAATTCTTTCAGTTCAGCGGGGGCCATCCTATAAGGTGGAATTGAGATAGGCTGGGTATCAGGAAGAACATCAATCCCGAAATTAATCTCCCTATCAGGAGGGACTCTAGGCAGATCCTTAGGGAACACTTCTGGAAACTCATTCACAGTTGGAACTGACTCAAGTGTTGGGGACTCAACATCATCAATTTGACTCTCACAAGATGGTAGATATACTCCTTAGCAATCATCTTTCTAGCTCTAAGGTATGAGATAAACTTTTCTCTAGGTGCTATGGAATCACCCTTTCGCTCTATAATCAATTCATTTGGAAATTGGAACTTAATGGTTCAGGATCTACAATCAACGGAGGCATAACAGGCATGTAGCCAATCAATTTCGAGAATCAAATCAAAATTAGTCACATCTAACTCAATCAGATCAATCATAGTATCCCTATGATAGATAGACACTATGCAAGCTCTATAGACTCTCTCAGCTCGAATAGACTCACCCACGGGAGTAGAAACATTAAAAGGTTCAAGAAGACTCTCGGGGGTTCTATTAAATCTACTGGATACATAAGGAGTTACAAAGGATAATGTGGCACCTGGATCCATCAACATATGACAATCAATAGAAAAGACTTGAATCATACTTGTCACAACATCTGGGGAGTTCTCCTGATCATGTCGACTACCCGTGGTATACAAATAGTTTGTAGCTCTGCTTGTGCCTGTCTTAGTACCTCTCTAATTTCCTTTAGCTGGCAGGGCTGGTGCAAAAGATTGAGCCTGGTCAAACTACTTTGGGCAATCTCTCTAATAGTAACCCGCTTGTCCATACTTGTAGCATACATCACTCCCCTCACGATATCTCCCCAAGTGTAGTTTACCACATTTGCCACACGCTGGCTTACCCAATGAACCTTGAGCCATACTAGCTTGGGATTGAGACCCACGGGCTCCAACATTCTGGGACTTCTGATCATTTCTAACTCTAGGTACTGGTGCACTAGCAGATGATGGTGTTGGAAATCAATTTCCATTGCCTTTCTTCCCAACTTCATGGCTGGATGTTTTAGCTCTCCTGCTTCTGAACTCTTCTCTATCATGTTGCCTCTTCTCATCAACTTGTTGCACAAAGGTTATCAATCTCCCAATATCTATGTCACTCACGAGCATAGCTCCCCTCCTATCTCTCTTTGGCCCTCTATTCAACTCATCCACGTACATCCCCATCCTTTTCCTCATGCCAGCAACCATAGTTGGAGCATAGCGGGATAATTGTGTGAACTTCAGCCCACACTCCTGTACAATCATAGAGCCTTGTTTCAAGTTCAAGAACTCCCTCACCTTCACCTCTATCCTCTTTCTTGGGAAGAAACTTCCCAAGAAAGCTTCCTCGAACAAAGCCCAAGTCATCATGGGGGAATTCTCCCATCTACCCTTTTTCCACTGTTCATACCATAGTCTAGCCACCCCCTTTAGTTGATAAGCAACCAGCTTCACTCTGTCAGCATCAGCCACATGCATCTCTTGGAACACTTTCTAAAGCTCCTCCACATAGTTCTTAGGATCCTCGGTGGATGCAGACCCTATGAACTCCGGCAGATTCATCCTCAAGAATTCTCGAACTTTAGAAGTGTCATGGGCATCATGTTGGGCCGCTTCTTGTCTCGCAGCAGGTGCTGTGATAGCCTAGGCTAGAGTTTGGATAGCCTGGCGAAGCTCAGTATTGGAGACCTCATCTTGCGGGGGCTGCGCAACAGGGACTGCTTATTCCATAGGCACCTCATGTCCTTGAGGCTCAGGTGGATTGACATTCTGTCGGGCAGGACGTCCTCTACCTCTAACGGCTCTTCTGGGAGACATGATCAAAATTCTGCAATGCGCAAAACACGAATTAGAATAGAACTTTCATAGAGTATAACTCTATAGAACGATTTATAAGACTAACTCTTACTCTTTAGGTGCTCGATACTCCTCCCATGACTCAGTGCTCATAAAATAATCCATCCAATCAAACTATCTCAATCATCCTCATAGAGGCACAATCTCTCAATCTGTCTCATAGAGACTCTAATCATCTCATCGATCAACATCTCAAGGATTTGAACAATCATTAGGGAATAATCGAATAGATAAATCGTTAGAGTTCATTTATGGAGACTCAAAGGACTATCAAGTTCTATCAACTCATCATCATTCTCACATCACAATTACAATCTCTATCAACATTCTCAATCAAGGCTCTAGACTCAATCTCTATCTTCTTTATGCAATCTTTAAGAAATAATAAGTAGGGTTCATGCAATAATTCATGTAAAAACATTCAGTTCAAGAATAAGTTTGTGATGATCATCAACATATGAAGATACATGTAAAAATCATAATCTTTTCAAGAAAATAATCAAGAATCATGCATTTAAACTCAAGACCCTTCAACTTTCATCTAAGACCATCTATGGGGTACATGAGAGAGTAATCTCATGTTTTCGTTTAGCTTTACATACTTGGGATAAAGCTCTTCAAATCAGCCATCAAGAATTCTCCAATCTCACGTTCTTCTTCCTTTTTCTCTCAAGCCCTAACTTGCAAGTATTGTGAAGAAGGACTTAGAATGAGGTTTTTGATCCTATTTACTCATCAAAACGATCTAAATGGGTCGTGGGTTAAGTCTAGAAGAGGTGGAAAAAAGTTTAGAGTGCCTCAAAAGATTTAAAATTTTTAAACTTTATGTAACATGTTTAGACAACAAGTCCGCGACGCAGACCTGTCGCGCACTTGTGATTTTCGAAAATTTAATCCCATTGAAAAATTGAGAAATATGTAAGTATGAGTCCGCGATGGGTCTATGTCGTAGAGCTGTCGCTTACCCTCACTGTTTTGGGTTCACGATAGGTCCGCGTTGCGGTCCTGTCACGTACCCTTACTGTTTATGGTTCTATTTTTCGCGCTAATTGCAAATCCGGTCTCAGATTTTTCATCTGAGCTTGGGAAGATGCGTTATGCGCACGTCTCCGTTCTAGGGGTATTTTGATAATTTTACTGGATGTTACTCATCTGTCAATAGGCGTGGGGTGGATGGGCAACAACTATAATTATTTTCATATATATTTAAAATTTTCAGATATAATGAGCTCTACCATAGAAAATTTCAAAAATTTATTCACCTAGACACGAGTGTTGCAATAATAAGGTGCATTTCCCATGTTGTTGTTTGTTGCATTTTCCATGCCGTTGTTTGTTTTGTTTAGGGGTGTGCAACGGGTTTAGGAACTACCCGGACCGCCCAAAACCGGACCGGACCGCCCAAGAACCGATGGTTTCCGAGGGAATCAGTCCGGTTCACGGTTCCAATTTTTTGGAACCAACAAATAACGGGTGGATGGGCAATCCGGTGTGAGAAACCACCCATCCATCCACCCGAACCGATATATATATATATATATATATATATATATATATATATAATTTTATTTTATATTAATTTATATTGTTCATTCTTAAA
>JAABOM020060781.1:0-11582 GCA_011800125.2 Solanum clarkiae
GAGAATTAATCCTTATTTCTCACATTTTACGATTTTTATTGTTTTTTGTTTTCTTTCAGGGTATAGGTGTAGTGTATGCCCAATACGCGAAGTCGAGGCATACCTTTGACTCTGTTTGATCTGAAGATCTAAAGAAGACTTAGAATAATGGCCCAAGATAATGCAAACAACACGGAAAATTCAACTCTAAACCAGAATGAGAATGAGAATGCAAACAATGACAACCCACCTCCTCTTGAGGACATTGCTCCACAGCCATAGGACTTCAATGTCGAAGCTTCTCAGTAGAACCAATATCAGATGGACCCTATGGCTATAGAGGTTATTGAAGCTATTAAGTTACCACCACTACCGGCTCACACAAAGTTCATGGTCTCAAGTGGGTTGCTTCTGATGATGCAGAACTGTGGGTTGTTCATGGGACTACCATCAGAGGATCTGCATAGTAATCTACACAATGTTGCATTTGTCTACAAGAGCGAGACAGGAACACAGAATCTTTCTATGGATGTTGTAGGACTTACTGTCTTCTCATTATCTCTAACAAGCAATGCAACACTATGGCTATTTGAGCTCCTATAGAGTTTGATCATTAGTTGGGCTGAGTTACAGAAGGCCTTTTTGGAGAGATATTTCCTGAGATAAAAAGCTCAAGTTGAAAGAGTAAATCAAAAACTTTGAGCAAGTTCCTGGTGACTCGGTCAATACTACATAGGAGCAGTTCAGACAGTACTTGAGGAGTGTCCCAAACCACAAGATTGTTGATGATGCCTAGGTGGAGATCTATACCGTGCCTTGAATGAGAATAGTCATTCCAATGCTGATATCATTATTGGGGCATGTTCTTACTTCAACCATTTGCAAGGATCGGTGAAAGGATGGAAAGGGTGGTCAAGATAAATCGTGTATGAGGCCAAAGAGATAGATCATCAACCAAAAGTTCATGCCAGTCAGTATTGGTTTGGAGCAAGCTAAAATAAATGAAGATATTATGCATGAACTTGCCCGAATCCATATAGGTATGTAGGTGATGATGAAGCAAAATCAGGAATAAGTTAATGCAGTTGTTCATCAGCCTCTATGAGTATCAATGTATGGTGATCCTTATTATGAGAAGGACCAAGGACATTTGCTACATTACTTATCAGATGGGGGGTTTTGGACTAACGCCCAAGGGTCCAATCAGGACTGGGCCATATCCACGTGGCCTCTCACGGTCCATGTGATGCTACATGGGTCGTGGAGGCCTCCTTATACCAATACTTGTGCTCTTCATCATTTATTTTCTTGTATTTCACCCATTTCTCCATATTAACCACTTTTCCTAAAAAAATAACAAAAACACACATCAAAACAACAAATTTTCTTGAGAATGCATAAAAATCCTTCGTTTAAAGCGTTACAAGAGTCGTATTTCTACGAATTATCAACACTCTCAACTTAGAATGATTGATTGTCCTTAAGCAATAACAGCTCAAACAAACAAACAAAGCATAAATACATGTGCTCACTCAGAACTACGGTTAACCCCACAATTTTAACACATATGCTCCCAATAACATGAATAAGAATGCGCTCACACCCCCAAATGGACCTACAATGATTAAGGTAAGAATCATACATGCATGGTCAACCCACATAAGTTCGGGAATAAAGGTAACCTAGTCAATTTAGCAACCAATTAGTGCAAAAATAATGCCCTCACTACAAAGAAGTCTCACTCATGACATAAGAATGTAAAACAAAGACTAAAATATAGACACTCACTCTCACAAGTGACGTACAGTGGACACACAAGTATTGGCTATATGTTTGCCCTTATTTTCACAACCTTAACTCTTGAATAACCTTTTTAGGATCACGCTAAGACTTTTATGGCCTATAGCGTAGGCTCGGGCTTGGGTGAGGCATATTTAGGGTTAAAGTGACTAATAGGCCTCTCCAAGACACTTACTATGACTCAACCATTTGCATTTCGATCTCCACTTTTATTTCCTTTATTTCTCCAACTTTCTTTAGCTGGGAAGTGACTTTCATGCTCATTCACTCAATTTTGTTTTCTTTTCTTTTCCTTTCTTTAGTTTTTCTCACGGTCACACCGCAATTTCTTTTCTCCTCTTATCACTTGATTCTTTTCCACACTCATTTTTCTATTTTTCCTACCGTAACCACCCTTAACTTAAATTTTTGGCTTGTGTTAAGGTTCACAATATTTTTCTAAAGGACCGGGGATAGTATAAGCTACCCTCAACTTAGGCTTTTGGCCTAGATAGAGGTTCACAATGTCCTTGGAGAGACCAGGGCCAAAGTAAGATCAGCAGATAAATAGGAAAGGTGAATTAGGTGATTACAAAGAAAAGGTATTTAGGCTCAACTTTTGCTTCAAAAGGGACTATTTTATTTGGTTAGACAAATTTAGGCTAAGTCACTAGTTAACAACAACTGCCTAAGATCACATCCTAAAACACCCATTTAATTGTTTCATTGGGACTGACCAGGCAAGTTCTATCTTACAAGTACGTCAACTTAATGATACAAATAAGCCCACACACATATGGCATATCTTCTACACTAGTTAGCACTAACCAACCTAGTCATGCTTCATTTATCAAGATGCCAACTATACACAACCATGCTTACCAAAAATCATACAAGGTAGTTAGGATGGGATGCATGCACAAATAACCTTTTTACAACATTATCAACTTGGGGCATTTTTCACAAATCAACACATGGGTTACCCTAGACTTCTATGTAGACATGTATCTACACAAACATAACAACCTAAACATGTCAGCTCTACTAGATAATACACTTGACAGAAAAGAAATATGGCAAGAAAAAGTCTCAATGGCAGCATGCTCCACCCCCTCAAAAAAGATGGTGTAGCGCCTCCACTACACCATAGCTAGAAATAAAGTACAAAAAGGGAGCAGACCATATCTGGGACGCCCTAAGAATTAGCCGTACAGTCAGGATCAGACCCACCGGTGGGATCTCTGTCATCATAGGTTGCACCTAGTCCAAAGGTAATCCTTGAAGATCCTACCTTTACTGCCTCTAGTGCTAGCCGCTCCCTTTCCTCTTGTTCAGTGGTTGCTTGGTGCTGAGCTTTCATGGCCTTGCGCATCTGCCTCTCCTCCTATTATCGCGAATCAAGTGGAGGACTACTTCGGCAGCTACTTCTCTTGCCTTTTTCCTTCCTATTGAGATTATTTGTAGGTGGCACAAGTGCAACAGATAGGGCAGGTGGAGCACGCTATGTCTCATCTAGATTCCAGAGGCTGGGCTGGTGCGGTGCGAGTGTAATATGTCATAAGTTGTGCAACTTGGGCCTTTATGTCATTCAATATTTGCACAATATTCTTCATCTTTTCCCCGGATATACTCCAGAACATATCGTGGAAGTATCCCTCCAAAGTATTGACATGATTTTGCAAGATGCTGATTTGGCACAACAGCTCAGCCCGAAGTTGTTCTATAGCTTGTTGTACATGAGAATGGATTATATACGACATCCTTTCGATGATCTGATCAACAATGGCCCTTGTCGGCCACCAGTCCCCCACCACCCTAGCAAGGAACTCATAAGGAACATATGCATACCTTTGTTGCACCAGAGGTACTGCACCACTGCCCCCGGGCTGCTTAGAAGTCTTGCCCGACTGAGGGGCAGTGGTGCAACCGTCAAATGACAAGGGTTGGTGTGTGGCCGCTTAGGGAAAATTTGTAGGACCCCTCGACATATGTGTTCTAACCCGCATCAGTGGATTTTGGATGTCTTTAATCAGTGCAATGTTTACCACACCCTTTGGAGCCATCTTTTTGTCCAAAAAATGTGTAGTAGGGATATCAGCCATTTGCAAAGTGCACGAATTAGGCATGGGAAGGGCATGCCAGCTCTGTTAGATAAAAAGTCGCTATAACCCACCCCATATTTATTCCAAACTTGGCCATCAAACACGCTACTAGAGAGGCATGGGAAGGTTGAAGCGTGTTGTCATTGTCTGTAGGCTTCAATCTGCTCTACACCACCAACTACCAAAACTTTGCAATAAAATTTAGAGAAGTCTTAGCGATAGGGACCCTAGGGTTTGTAACCCAAGGCACATCAGCCCTCTGTATGGCCATCCGTTCTGCAATCTATTTCAAAAGTGCAGCCCGAGATGTCAGATCGGACATTCGCTCCTCATTATGATCTTCAAGTGTCTGTCCATGAATAGTCCATCTGGTGGAGCCCGGTAATCTGGCCAAATAAGAACCTATTGATAGTGGTCTTTGAAATGTCCACCCTTACACTATGCACCATAACATGTGCCTATAGGGACAACCTGCAGGCGAGTTGCTTCTTCAACCTTTTAGATTGGTTACCCTGTATGGAGTTTACTAAACTGGCACCATAGTTAGAGTAAAACTCCTCGATGATGGAAGCCCATAGTAACTAGGTGGTTATGCCATCAAACCAAACTGATATGATTCAAACACATCTCTAATCACTGGATCCGATTGAGTGATCTGTAAGGACCCGAACCTCTAGGATGACTACCGGCCGTTGGAACCCCTCAAAGCCCTTGGTTAGCCACTGAGTGAAAATATCTTTGGCTCCTGGGACTGTCCAACGCTCTGCAAAAATACAATAAACCACCTGGTGGTTTTGGGGTTTGTCATCTGGGAGACTGTACAACATATAGCTTCATCATGACTATCCCAGAGTCCGATCTCATCAGCCTGTTCCTCAGTGTCACGCCTGATAGCCTCCGGGGTTCGCACCTGCTCCTCATGCTCTTGGGCATTCTCCTCCTACTGCGAAGCATCCTTCTCCTGCTCAATTCTCATATAAGGAGCCCCTCCTCAAACTGGGGGGCTACAGTTCGACCCCTTGAAATGACCCCAAAAAGTGCTCAGAAATGTGCCTAAGAAGTGCCCATAATAGTAATTTTCATATATCTCAAAATCTATGCGTGATATTTAAACTCAGAATTCATATTCTTGTTCGAGGGGAAAACTTGAGTGAGAAATGGATATAATCCCGATTCTACAGGACCCGTAGCAAAAATCAAATTTCGCCAAAATTTGATTTCCATAACCTATTCGCATTGGCTCCGCGACGTGGAACCATCACGAAGCAGTGTATTTTGCTACGAGTTTTATTATTTGGTCCAAGGCTTTAGGGTCTTGGGCCTAAGCCTTCTTATGCGTTAAAGAACCTATACTTAATCATTTTCAATCCCATATCATATAAGACTTTCCCCAAAACCCTCTTTAACACTTACACAAATATTTCATCCAAAATCAAGTGTCCCAATCTCATTTTGGATCTCAACGATTTCATCCAAGCTTCAAGTTCTCATTCAAATCTTCATGAAGGAAATCTCCAAAGTTGAGGTATGTTTTCAACCATTGGGTCCTTTCACCCATGGAGCCCAACCTTTCTTTTAAAATAAATTGCATGTTTTCAAGTTATTTTACTTGTGGGTATTACTTATTATGAAAGTTGAGTATAAACTATGTAGGGGTTTCATAAGATTGTGACTGTTTAAGTATGTTCTAAGTTATGAATCTATGATTAATCTTGTCATTTGATAAGGGATTTTGATGCATCTTGTATGAGGGTTTTACCAAGTATTGGTGGGTAGTTTACATTGATTTTTCTCACATGATTTCACTCTTCAATTATATGATTTTGCACTAGCATTTCACACCCATCAAGTGTTTCACAAAATATTTTGTTAAGGATTCTTGAGCTTTGAGCTTCTATTGCATGGTTTCTGAACTAAGTGACTTTATGATGATGAAAGAAATATGAATATGTATTGTTCTCATAAAAAATATCTATAGTGTTATAAGTTGACCATACCTAATTGAGAAGGTGTTATGCTTCAACCGCTTTGATGGGAGGGTGGTATGCCCATTAACCAATTGAGGAGTAGTTTTCTCAATAACTTTGATGGGGGAGTGGTTATGCTTATCTACTAGTTTGGGGTATATTCACCAATCACTTTGATGGGGGTGGTTATGCTCATCAACCAATTGGGGTGGCAGGGTATATTCACTAATCACTTTGATAGGCTGTGGTCATCCTCATCTACCCATTGGGGGTATATTCCTCAATCACTTCGATGGGGGTGGTCATGCTCATCTAACAATTGAGGGAAAATTTCTTAATCACTCCCCAAGGGAGTGGTCATACTTTGAATTCCAAGTATTAGTTTGCTTTGTCTATAAAGATGGTCTCTTCTTGCATATGTAATATGTTTTATATAAGCATGTTTACTTAAAGCATCATTCATGCATGACATATTATTACTATGCTCATCCATTGCCTATATTTATGTATTTGGATTATGTTTCCTATCTCCTGTTGCATTGCATCCTACATACTTAATACAATCAAACGTACTAACACATATACTCTATGCCTACATGATATTACTATGTAGGAACCAGGGCTCCATTTGATTATCCTCCTCCACGTGGCTAGTTTGGTATCTTGAAGATAAGCTTGGTGAGTCCTCCATTTGGAGGACATTATCTACTTTCTCTTATTCTCTCTAAAACATCTTTAAGTTTATATTTGACATTATGAGCTTGAGCCCAGAAAGTGTCTTGGCCCCTGCTCAATTTTAATTTTAGAGGTGTTATTGGACATGTTATATAATGATGCTTTGAGCTTGACACCTCTTATCTTTTGAATACTTTTATGTTATGAAAGACTTCCCCTTAGTCCCTTATCATTATTTTATGCTCTCTTGTTGTTGTTTACTTGCTTCCGCAACCAAGGATGTGTAATGATATGCAAAGAGGCTTGTTTGGAGTCCCTTTGGATTCCCTATTCGCCATGTCACATCTAGGCCCTAGGTCCGGGTCGTGACAAAGATGGTATCAGAGCACTAGATTATTAATGGTCCTCGACATCCATCACACCGTGTCTATTAGAGTCTTATTCATGGTTGTGAAACACGCACGACTATGAGTAAGAGGTTATGAGGCATTTTAGAAAATGTTTCACTTCTTCATGATCTATGTCGTGAGATAGAACTAGGTCCTCTAAGGCTAATTACTAATTCGTAACTGTTACATTTCAGAATATATCTCAAGATACTCAGGATGGTGATATATCGAATGCGGAGATTCAAGGCCATGACTGCCCAACTCAATTGATTAGTGGGTATATTTGAGAATTCAAATAGCAAGAGTGGAAGGGGTAAGGCCAAGGGAGCCCGAATTAATGGTAGGCTTCCATATTCTAAGCCCGTGGGCAATGGTGGAGTGACTCATCCTAGATGCCCGAGGTGTGGGAGCAGACATGATGGCATATGTTTGAGGAACACGGGTGCATGCTATGGGAGTGGTAAGATAGACCAAAAGATAGTTGATTGTTCACATGCTCGAAATCACATACTCGAAAAAGGTGTAAAGATGGTCAACTTCAAGAACAAGGTTGTCATGTTGATCAAGAGGCTTAAGGAGATGATGAGGGGGTGGCAAAACCTAGATGCCGAAAGGGTAGGAAAGGCCATGGTGGCCCGTGTTTAAAGAAATCTAATTCTTGCTTTTGTTGTAGTGGATTTGGGCACAAAGTTAGCGGTTGTCCTCATGCTCAACGCAAAGATAGAGATGATGTCCTCAAGGCCAAGGTATTAATGTGGGCCAAGGAGGAATGTAAGGTCATCGAGGTGGTTCCCCAAGGAACAAAAAATTATATGCTCTTCAAGGGAGGCAAGGAGGGGATGAGGCGCCCGATGTTGCTATTGATATGTTGAAGTTTCCTTTGACTTTGATGTGTATGCATTGGTGAGTCCGGGTGCCACTATCTCTTTCATTATTTCTTTTGTTGCTAGTGGGCTTCATTTGTGTCCCGAGTTGTTGTGTGAACTTTTGGTGTCTACCCTATTAGTGAGCTTATTGTTGCTAGGAAGGTCCATAGAAATTGTTCTGTGTTCATATTGCAAAGGTCTTGACTTGTGACTTTGTTGAATTAGATATGGTGGATTTTGATGTCATAATTGAGGAGGATTAGTTGCATGCGTAATATGTCTCCATTATTTTAGGTGGATTAGTTGCGTGCGTAATATGTCTCCATTATTTTTAGGACCTATAAGGTTAGATTCCAATTCCTTAATGAGACCGTTCTTGAGTGCGAAAGTCATGATGCGGTGGTCAAGGATAGATTCATTTCTTGCATTAAATCCCATAAGTTGATTTCTAAGAAGTGTCTCTATCATTTTGTGCGAGTTAGGGATGTTGAGTCCAAAGTCCTTCCGATAGAGTTGGTTTCGGTAGTTAATGAGTTCATTGATGTCTTTCCTAGTGAGCCTCTCGGTGTTGTTTGTGAAGAATAAAGATGGTTCCCTTAGAATGTGCATTGATTACTAGTAACTTAATAGGGTCACCATAAAAAGTACCCTCCACCAAGGATTGATGATCTCTTTGACCAACCTCAAGGGCTAGTCACTTCTCTAAGATTGATCTTCAATCCAGGTATCACCAAGTGAAAGTGAGGGAGTGTGACATTCCCAATATGGCTTTCCGAACTAGGTATGGACATTATGAGTTTGTGGTTATATCTTTTGGGTTGACTAATGCACCAGCTATCTTCATGGATCTTATGAATAGGGTCTTTAAACCCTACCTTGATTTGTTTGTGGTGGTTTTATTAATGATATTTTGATCTATTCCCATAGTGAAGAGGAGCATGTGAGTCATTTGAGGGTGGTGCTAGCAAAATTGAGGGAAGAGAAGTTGTATGATAAATATGAAAAATATGAGTTTTGGTTGAAAGAGGTTGCCTTTCTAGGTCATGTGGTGTCGTGTGATGGTATTAAGGTGGATCCTAAGAAAACGGAGGTGATTAGGAATTGGCCTAGACCTTTGACCCCATCAGATATTAGAAGATTCTTGGGTTTAGCGGGTTACTACCAAAGATTTGTTAATGGTTTCTCTTCTATTGATTCTCCTACGACTATGTTGACCCAAAAGAAGGCTAAATTTTTGTGGACGGATGAGTGTTGAAAAGATTTCTCAAACTTTGAAGGATAATCTTGTGCTCGCTCCTATCTTGTCACTACAAGAAGAGTTAGAAGAGTTTTTTGTGTCTTATGATGCTTCAAGAATTGGTTTGGATTGTGTTTTGATGCAACATGGTAAGGTGATAGACTATGCTTCTAGATAACTTAAGGTGCATGAAAAGAATTGTCCTCCCATGATCTTGAATTGGCCGTCGTGGAAATTGATTTGAAAATTTGGAATTATTACTTGTATAGGGTGCATGTTGATGTGTCCACCGATCATAAGAGTCTCCAATATGTTTTCACTCAAAAGGATCTTAACTTGGGACAAAGAAGGTGGTTAGAGCTCCTTAATGATTATGATATGAGTATGCATTATCATCCTGGTAAGGCTAATATTATTGCTGATGCTTGGAATAGGGTGTCTATGGATAGCTTAGCACATGTTGGTGATAGTGGAAATGGCTTGATTTAGGGTTAGGTTGGAAGAGGTTGACAATGGTGATGTAGTGGTGGTTGTTGCGATGTAGTGGTGGTTGGTGCTTCTAAAGTCTTCATTGGTTGAGGAGGTAAAGGCAAAACAAGATCTTGACCATGCATTATTGGTGAGGTGGAGGTTTTCTTCCAAGGGGGAGATGCTGCCCTTAGGTACCAAGGTAGATTGTGTGTGCCTAATGTTGATGACTTAAGGAAGTTGATTTTTAGATGAGGGTCATAATTCTTCTTAATCTATTCACCCCGGTTCTACAAAGATGTATAGAGACTTGAGGGAAGTATTTTGATAGAATGGTATAAAGAGAGATATAGCTAATTTTTATCCGGTTATCATAATTACCAACAAGTGAAAGCCGACCATCAAAGGCCAGGTGGCCTATGAGTTGGAGTTGCCTATTGATATGAATTTGTCCATTCGATCTTCCATGTATCGATTTTGAGAAAGTGTGTGGGTGACCTAAATGCTATTGTATCATTGGATTTTGTGGGTGTTGTTAAAGACAATTTGACTTATATAGAGGTCCCGATATAAATTTTTGATAGACAAGTGAAGAGGTTGAGGAACAACGATGTAGCTTCCGTTAAAGTCCTTTGGAGGAATCAACAAGTTGAAAGTGTTACATGGGAAGCCAAGGCAAACATGCAAAAGCAACATCTAGATCTTCCACTCCGCTCAAGCCAATGATAATAATCTAAGTCCCCTACATGATTTTAAGTCCTAAGTTTCAGCCCTCGTGTCATTTGCATACATTCATGTTTAAATTAACAATTTCATGGTGATTTTGGCACTTGTGTTGAGATTTTTGAAATGATGTTTAAGTGCATTATTGCATTCTTGTGTGGGCTAAACTTATCTTGCTTACTTCTCTTATATATGCTTCTTTGACATTTGGGGATGAATGTTCCCAAGGGGGAGATATTGAAACGACCCCAAAAAGTGCCCGAAAAAATGCCTCGAAAGTGCCCATAATCGTAATTTTCATATATCTCAAAATGCATGCGTGATATCAAAAATCTTTCATATTATTATTTAGGGTGAAAATTGAGTAGGGAATGGGTATAACTCTGATTTTAGAGGACCCATAGCGAAAAATGCATTTCGCCAAAATTTGATTTCTAAAACCTGTTCGCGTTGGCTCCGCGGCATGGAGCCATCGCAAAGCAGTGTATTTTGCTGCCTGTTTTCTTATTTCAATGCAAGGCTTAGAGGTATTGGGACTAAGTCTTCCTATGCATAAAAACACCTTTACTTGCTTATTTTTCAATCTCATATCATACAAGACGTTCCCCAAAACCATTTATAACACTTAAACAAATATTTCACCCAAAATCAAGTGTCCCAATCTCATTCCAGATCTCAAGGATTTCATCCAAGCTTCAAGTTCTCATGCAAATCTTCATCAAGGAAATCTCAAAAGTTGAGGTATATGGGTTTCAATCATTGGGTCCTTTCACCCATAGTGCCCAACCTTCCTTTCTACATAAATTACATGTTTTCAAGTTGTTTTACTTATGGGTATTACTTCTTATGAAAGATGAATATAAACTATGTTGGGATTTCATAAAATTGTGACTGTTTAAGTATGTTTTGAGCTATGAATCTATTATCAATCTTGTCACTTGATAAGGAATTTTGATGCATCTTGTGTGAGGGTTTTACCAAGTGTTGGTGGGTGGTTTACAATAATTTTTCTCACATGATTTCAATCTTGAATTGGATGATTCTGTACTAGCATTACACACTAGCCAAGTGTTTGATAAAATGTCTTGTTAAGGATTCTTGAGCTTTGAGAGTCTACTGCATGGTTTCTAAACTAAGTGTCTTTAAGATGATGAAAGGAATGTATATATGTATTATTCTCATAAAAGGTATCTATAGCGTTGTAAGTTGACCACACCTAGTTGAGGAGGTGTTATGCCTCAACCGCTTTGATGGGGGGAAGGGGTAGGCCCATCTACCAATTGAGAGGTAGATTCCTCAATCACTTTGATGGGGGTGGTCATGCTCATCTGTTTGCCTTTTGGGTCGAGCTCGTTGCACCAAGCTTGTCTAGTGCAGTTATCTCTCATGTGTCGAAC
>JAABOM020060782.1:0-11581 GCA_011800125.2 Solanum clarkiae
TTTCGTATCACTTGGCATGAAACATAGATCCTTCCTTGGCACGTAAAGGCACTTACCAACTCCTACATAACTATTAATGGTAAAGTGATATAAAGGGCATAAAGTACATGATTCCACAGTATAACTAAGGGTAGCCTCTGATCTTCTACAGATGTATGGTTTCATTAAGTTATTACTTTATATACAGTATGTCCTGCCTTACATACCCAGTACATTATCTCGTACTGACGTCCCTTACGGGGGACCTGCATTTCATGCTGCAGGAATAGGTGCAAGTAAATCACCCCAGTAGGAGCACAGGATATTCAGTTGCTGTCATCAAGCTCCAAGTTGCTTCGGGGCTTTGTATATGTCCAGAGCTTATGTTTATATTGTACAGTTAGTCAAGGCGGGGCCTGTCTCGACCCTTTTCAGATGTTTCTCTTTATTTAGAGGCTTTGTAGACTATGTAAAGTAAAAGTAAAGTCATATTTCGTACTTTAGACACCGTGGCCCCAACGGCCTAGTCATATGCATTTCCTTTTAGCTTATTATCATTATTTATTTATTTTGAGGCATGCTAAAGGTACAAACCCCTCATAATACATATAGTAAGTGCATAGTTACAGGTTGGTTCTCCCGGGCCTTATCGACAACAGGTGCCAGTCTGCCCTAACGGGATTTGGGGCGTGATATGACATGCCCATACTACCACGTCGAGGGGTATGTACCTTGAACACCTTATCGGGGGGTGACATATCCATACTACCATGTCGAGGGGTATGTACCAAGACCATCTCAACGAGGAGTGACATCCCCTTACTACCAAGTTGAGGGATAGGTACCTTAATCACCTTCCAAGGAGGTGGCATGCCTTGGATTCCGTATAATAGTTTCTTGGTCTTGTATTATGGTATTCTCCCACACATGTATGATGTTCTATACAAGATATATGATTTACAAGAATGTTTTACTTCAAGCATTTATCATGCATGCCATCTTGATATTATATTCATCCATTGCTTATGATTATGCATTTTGATTATATTGTCTTATGTCTTGTTGCATTGATCCTACATACTTAGTACATTCAAATGTACTAATGCATACTCTATACCTACATTATGTTACCATGTAGGAACCGGAGCACCTCACGATCATCCTCCATGTGGCTAGTTTTGGCATCTTAAAGATAAGCTTTGGTGAGTCCTCAATTTTAAGGACACTAACTATGTTACTCTTGCTTTTGGTATCTCTTCATGTTAAACATTTGATACTATGAGGGTGAGCCGAGAAAATGTCTTGGCCCCACCCGATCTATGCTAGAGGTGTTGTTGGAATAATAGTTGTAATTATGCTATGATCTTGACTCTTGAATATTTTATGGTTATCCAAGACTTCCCTTAGTCTCGTTTACCTTCTTATGTCTCTTGTTATTGATGTTTCTCTTCCACGACCAAGGATGTGTGATTGATATGCTAAGAGGCTTGTTTGGGATTCCTTCGGGTTTCCCATTCGTCGTGTCACATCTAGGATCTAGGCTTGGGTGGTGACAAACTCTGTAGAAAAGCACTAGGTTCTTAATGGTCCTCAAAATCACACACACTGCATTGATTAGTGTCTTGTTCAAAATTGTGAAGTGCACCACAACTATAAGTAAGAGGCTATGAGGCATTTTAGGAAATGTTTCCCTTCTTCATGATCTATGTCGTGCTTTGGGATAAGGTAAGGCTTTTCCTCTAACAAATATTCTTTGCTATTCGAGATCATGTCTATTCCAAGAGGAAGAAGAGCCCATGCACCCGAGGAACAGCCGACGCCTCCCGCTCCCTAAGCTCCTCAAGATTGGGGAGTGGCCCATGAAGAGTTCCAGGATACTATTATGATGTTGGCTCATGCTATGACCAACCAAATCAACCTAGCATCCCAATCCCTCATGCTCCTACTCCGGCCTCAAGGTTGAGGGATTTTACTAGAGTGAACCCATCGGAGTCCCATGGATCCAAGGTGGATAAGTATCCACAAAATTCATTGATGAGGAGTATAAGGTGTTATCCATTATGGGGGTTAATTTGGAGAAAAAGGCAAAGTTGACAGCCTATCAACTCAAAGAGTTGGCTCAAATTTGGTTCACTCAATGGAAGATGGAGAAAGGGAATGGTGATGCTATTAGGAGGAACTCAAAGCGGTATTTCTCAACTGGTTCTTCCCTATTCAACTAAGGGAGGCGAAAATGGTGGAATATATGAATCTAAATTAAGGGTCTATGAGTGTGAGGGAGTATTTCCTCATGTTCAACCAACTCTCAAAGTATGCCCCACAATTGGTTGCCGAGCCGTGGTCTAGGATAAATAAATTTATGTCGGGTATGTCCGACTTGGTGAATGAGGAGTGTCGTACCGCCATGCTAATAGGTGATATGGATTTTTCTCGCCTTATGACTTATATCGAACAACTGGAGAGAGAAAATTCAAGAAAGAGAAAATATGGGGAATCCAAGAGGGCCTGTTTTGAAGGTGGATTCCAAAATCCCAAGGGTGGCTGATTTCCTCAAGGCCACAAGTTCCAAGGCCAAGGGTCTTCTAGTACTCCTAATAGGAGGTTTGCTAATGATAATCAAAGATTCCAAGGTGGTAGTAGTGGGGTGGTAAGTCCTAGGTGCCCAAGGTGTGAAAGAAATCATAATGGTCCATGTTTGAAGAATTCTAAGGCTTGCTTTAGATGTGGTAAAGTAGGTCATAAGGTGATTGATTATCCTCGTAATCAAAACAAAGTGATGGTCTTCCACAAGGACAAGGTGCAAATGTGAGTACAAAGGGAAGTGGAGGCCAACAAGGGGGTGCTCCAATGTAAAATAGGTTTTATGCTCTTCAAGGGAGACAAGGGGTAGATGAGGTGCCCGATGTCGTCACCAGTATGTTAAAGGCTTTTGATTTTGATGTGTATGCTTTGATAGACCCGAGTGCCGCTCTTTTTTCTATTACTCTTTTTGTTGCCAAAAAGATTCATGTTAGTTTTGAATTGTTATGTGAGTCTTATGAAGTGTCTACCCTTATTGGTGAGTCCGTTGTTACTAAAAGATTCCATAGAAATTGTCCCATGTTCATTCTGCATAAAATCTTACCTTGTGATTTTGTTGAATTAGATATGGTTGATTTTAATGTCATTCTTGGGATGGATTTGTTGCATGCATATTATGCTTCTATTGATTGTAGAACCCATAGGGTTAAATCCTAATTCCCTAATGAACCCGTCTTGTGTGGGGAAGTAGTGATGTGGTGGTCAAAAGTAGATTCATTTCTTTTCTTAAAGCATTCTTCCTCAAGTGTTAGGCATGATCTAGCATAGCAAAGAACAATTATTAGGGAAAAACTTACCACAACTTTATAGCATGACTTAGAACATGAAAAAGGGAAACAATTCCTAAATTGCCTTATAGCCTCTTATTCATAGTCATGGCACGCTTCACAACCATGAATTAGACTCTAATCGATGTGGTTTGTTAGACTCTGAGGATCTATCAACCTAGTGCTCTTATACAAAGTTTGTCACGGCCTAATTCTAGGGTCTAGAAGCGACACGGCGAATAGGGAATCTCGAAGGAACCCCAAACAAGCCTCTTAACTTATCATTACACATCATTGGTTGCAGAAGCATATACAATACATAAAGAGTAAGAATGGGGGTAATAGGGACTAAAGGGAAAGCTTGCATAACATCATAATCAAGAGAGAAAGAGTCAAAGCTCATATGATAGATACATAGCATGTCCAAGAAACACCTCTACTACTTAGATAAGAGCGGGGACCAAGACAAAGCAATCGAAATCACCCTCATAGTCAAAATAGAACATAAAGAAGAGTTACTTAATACATAATAAGAGAAACATAGGTAAACATCCCCAAAATGGAGTACTCACCAACTAGCTTGAGTGGTACTGAACTAGCCACGTGAGGAGGAGGATGATCAACTTGGGCTCCGGTTCCTACATGGTGATATCATGTAGGCAAGAGTATGTGTTAGTACATTTAAATGTACTAAGCATATAGGAGGAATCACCATCAAAATGCATAACAATGGGAAATGGCCATAACATAACAATATGACATGTATGACCAATACTCAACTAAAACATGCTTAAGTAACTCGTGCTTATATAAGATATCATACGTGTAGAAGAGACCAAGCTAGATTTCCAAAGTACAAGCCCCTTGGTTGGTTGATGATGATCTCACCCCATCACCCTGGTGGTGAAGTACAAACCCTTCACATGGTTGATTATAATTTCACCCTATCACCCTGGTGGCAAAGTACAAACCCCTCACATAGTTGATGAGTACAAACCCCCATCTCGATTATTTAGACTCTTAGTCCCCCAGATCGGGCGTGGTCTAATGTAACACTTTATATAAAATATATCATCTACATAAGCTCATTTCATCATCATAACATCAATCATATCATATCTCATGCTTTTAACTTTCAATTCCTCAAGAAGCTATAACCAGACATTTTATCAAACACTTAAAGGGTGTGTAGTGCTAGTGTAAAACCATACAAATCAAGAGTGAAACCATTCTAGTAAATTCAATGTAAAAGCTTCAATAGATACTTGGTAACACCCTCAAGCAATAAACAGCAAAACCCTTCAGCAATCCTTTTAATAGATCTTAGATTCATAGCTCAAAACATGGTAAAGTAGTAACAAGTTCATATGCTCAAACATGGTGTGTAGTGATTTTCATAATAATCAAGACCCATGAATAAATCACCTTTAAATCATGCAATTTGTAAGAAATGGATGCTTGGGCATTATGGGTGAAAGGAACCCATGAAAAAAAACCCACATACCTTAGCTTGGAGATGAACTTGGTGAAGATTGGAGGTGGGTACTTGAGGCTTGAAGAAGAACCTTGAAGGAAATCCTTAGATCTAGAAGAGGTTTTGATACTTGAATTTAGGAGTGAAAATTTGGCTAAGTGTTTGAGTGACTATTTGGGAATGTTTAAGATGATATGAGGGTGAAATATGGCTAAGTATAGGTATTTTCACGTTTGGGAACACTTAGGCCCAAGACCCAAAAGTCTTGAACCGAGATAGGAAAACTGGACAAAAAAAATACATAGGAGTGTGCCCTTGGTGCATCACGCCATGGGCGCCGTTCGTCTCTAGAAATTGTATTTTTGTGATTTTTAAATTTTTCTACGGTTGCTCATAAATAAGGGTTAGATCCTATAGCCCCTAATTTTGACATCTGAACAAGAAAATGAAGTTGAATTTTTGATGTCGCGTATGGATTTTGAGATATATAGAAATTACGATTCCGAGCACTTCTGAGGCACATTTTCGGGCACTTTTTGGGATCGTTTCGTATTTCACATCATAAGATCTCATCTCTGCCACCTTCCCTATCTCTATCCCTATGTGGAACAAGTACAACTATCATAATAAGGATATATTCACTCCTTTCTATCTACTCTCACTTCTCAGTCTACAACTATAAACATCATTATTCAGATTGAAAGGAACTTATCATCTCCTCCCTTGGTGAAAGCCAACTTTATTATCTTTCCGTTCAATGGTAAGTACAATTCAACATTAGTTGTTTCAAACTCTTCCATTAATAATGTCATAACAACCTAAGGTCATTCTATGCTAAGACATCAGAATCATCCACATTCAACTCACATATACTATCTAGGCACTCAGGGCAAATCATAACATAGAACTTTATACAACTTTACACTAATTCAAATACATATCTCAAGACTGTTCTTACTTCTGATTTATTATCAATTCATTATTTTCATCTATGGGTCCTATACATGCACACTCGTATCATCTCACTTGTCACAAGTTGACATCTTAATTCCTGCCACATGTTATGTCAAGCATGTTAAAGCAAATCTCCCAACTACCGCTATCACTCTCATAATGGCTATCTCCCTTCAAATCATAAGCCTAGTTTAGATCTATCACCTTGAAAGAACTTCATACCCTTTATCAAAACTGATAGAGCCATCCACGAGCCCCTATCTATGGGTCGTGGTTTAACCTATGGACTATGACTTAGCTCATAAAAATATGTGCCACAAAAGTTACTACAGCTCCTAATCCGCAAACATGCAGGATGACTCATCATTTCTTATATGGATCGTAAGTCCTCTCACAGAAGTATTCCAGACTTAGAAAAATTTTAAGTCCTTCAGGGCTTCTTTCTATGAACCCTTTGATGGGTCATGATTTCTTATATGGTCCGTTCTGGTATCTCGTAAGTTAAATTCCAAAAATTCCTCAACTTTCCATTTTCACTGGTTCCAATCACGAACTTTACCTATGACCCGTGGTCTCACCTATGGTTATAAACTTGCTCGTAGGATCTAACCAACATCAAAATCATTAACTTTTAGTCTTCCTAGGCTATCAACATACAAGGTGTTAATAGACTAACATAAACCTCTTCCTAGTCTGAGCCACTCTAACTCATCCTAATAATAATTCTTTCTATATACCTCATCATGAAAATCAAATGGTACCTACTACTCTTGCGTCAAAACTTAAAAGAATCAACTTATCATCTCATTACTTACCTACTAGATACATAACTCTAGTTACAAACCTCAATGAACCATCACTCTATCTAATCTCTTCCTTTCCATTTTCACCCTTCTAACTCTAAGATTATTCTACTTATGGTTACAAGATCTGAAATCACACTCCCATAGGTGAGGACGTCAAACTTTTAGGGACATAATTTTTTTCTTTTATGGAAAACATCAGAAGCAAGCTTTGGATTAGAGAGTATGTGGTGCATCTTGATTATCTCAACTAAGTCATACATGGTACCTCTGTGATAAATTAGCACTGAATAATCTCTACACACCCTCTTAGCTAGAATACTATAACCAATAGGAGTAGATACACAGAAAGGTTCAGGAAGACATTCGAGAGTTCTATCAAATCTACTAGCTACATAAAGAGACACAACCAATGAAGTGGTACCTGAATCTATCAACACAAAAAAATCAAGAGTAAGGACTCGAATCGTACCCATCACGACGTCTGGAGAGTTTTGTTAATCTTGGCAGCTACCTATGGGACACAATTGGTGTGTGGCCCTGCTCGTGCCAAAAGTAGCACCTCTCTGATTTTCTCTAACTGGTGGTGTTGGTGTAAAAGGTAGGGCTTTATTATCCCAATTTGGACAATCCATCTCAAAGTGACCCACCTAGCCACACTTGTAACAGGCGTCGGTGCCCATTTGGTACACCTCCAAACGAAGTTTGTCGCACTCTCTACATGGTGGCTTTCCTTTAGGACCTTGATCTACAAGTGTCACAACCTAATCTTAGGGCCTAAACGTGATACGGTGAATGGGAACTTGAAGGGACCCAAACAATCCTTGTAGCATATCAATCACACATCCTTGGTCGCAGAAGCAAAGTAAATAACAACAAGACATATAATAAAAAGGGAAGCATGACTAAGGGGAGTCCATGATAATCATTAAAACATTAAGGAGTCAAACTCAAGCATAAGTACATCATAGTAGCCAACAACACCTCTAACATGGAATAGAGCGGGGGCCAAGACAATTTTCGGGCTCACCCTCACAGTAACAAATGTTCAACATAAAGAAGTCTCAAATAACAAGAGTAATAAAGATAGTGTTCTCAGACTTGAGGACTCACCAAAGCTTGCTTCAAAGGATCATACTAGCCACGTGGGGGATTATCAAATTGTGCTCTGGTCCCTACATGGTAATATCAAGTAGGCATAGAGTATGTGTTAGTATGTTTCAATTTACTACATATGTAGGATGCAATGCCACAAGACATAAGCCAATATAGTTAAAATGCATAATAATAAGCAATAGATAAATGTAATCTCAATATGACATGCATGATCAATGCTTGAAGTAAAATATGCTTGTAAATTATTCAACTTGCATATAACATAATACATGTGTGGCAAGAGATAGTAACCGACATGAGTAAGATCAAGCGAGCTATAACTTGGAACCCCAATGATTATACCTCATTGGTAAAGAGTTGATCTACTTTCCAAGGTAAACCATACTTCACCTTATGGGAGCCCGTCCCATTTCAGAGAAGTAACCCCCCTTACAGGAACCCATCCCATTTTGGCATAGATTTCATGATAACGTGCGCTAAATGGATCAACTAGTATATCAAGGGTAAAGGATAATCCTATATTGGCACATAGTTTGAGAAAAGGAGTATGGATCCTTGAAGATATATAGTCCACACCGATATCCAATCCATTGGTGCTAAGTCTAATCCCACGGAATAGTTGAAATAATTATACTTTAATCATAATATGAATAGCTTGTAAGGGCATGACCTGAGTAGCTGATAAACATGATTGATCTCTAATGGTGAGCCTAACTTGAAACATGAGAGTAGATCATAATAATATATATAACCTTGCTTTAACATGAATGGTTCACAAGAGTTAAAAATCTTGAAAAAGGGCTTAACTTGATATTTGTAACATCATAGATACTTTTCATGAATTCAATACATACTTGAAAGCCCTTAATCATCATATAGTTACTTAACTTGTAAATCATGAAATAGATCATCAGCAACTTGAGAATTCTTGACTTGACATTTTATCAAACACTTGGTGGGTTCATGATGCTTCTTCAAAATCATTCAATTCAATAGTGAAATAAGATGATTAATCTCAATGCAAATCATCCCACCAAAATGTAGTAAAACCCTCATGTAGAGTACCTTGAAATTCATCATCAAAACTCATAGTAGTTCATAGTTTCATAGCTCAAAGTATGCATAGTCTTAATAGACAAAATAAAGTCATAGTATTTGCTTGAAATAGATAGACATGCATAATCAAATCAATATTTCATAAAACCCCAACATAATTTATTCTCCTAATCTATAATAAAAGATACCCATAGATGATATAACTTGAAACCATGCAATTTTCATAAAAGGAAGATTGGGCTCCATGGTGAAAAGACTCAATGGATAAAACCAACATACCTCAAACTTGGGTTTTCTTGAGATGACCTTGAAGAGAACTTAGAGCTTGAAGAGCATCCTTGAGTTCCAAAGTGAAATAACCCCAAAAGTTGCCCAAAAATGTGCCTTGAAAGTGCCCATAATCATAATTTTCATATATCTTAAAATCCATATGTGCTATCAAAAATTTGACTTCATATTCTTTTTCAGGGGGAAAAATTGAGTGGGAAATGGTTCTAACCTAAATTTTACGATAACCGAATCAAAATTTGAAATTCCAAAGTTGACAACTTCCAGGGAAGAACTGCGCCTAAGGCGCGACGCACGAAGGGCGCACCTTAGTGTATTTTGTGGAATGTTTTTATTACTTTGGTCCAAGACTTTTGGGTCTTGGGCCTAAGTCTGCTCATGCATAAAAATACCTATACTTATCCATATTTCACCTTTATATTATACAAGACATTTCCCAATACTCTCTCAAACACTTAGACAAGTATTCCACCCCAAAATTCAAGTCTCAAAACTCATCCGGATCATAAGGATTTCACTCAAGCTTCAAGTCTCCATTTCCGATCTTCATCAAGGATTCTCCAAAATCAAGGTATATGGGTTTCAAACATTGGGTCCTTTCACCCATGGTGCCTAAGCTTCTTTTTCACATAAAATGCATGTCTCTAAGTTGATTTACTTATGGGTCTTATTTATTATGAATTTGACTGTGAATTATATTGGGGTTTCATAAAAGTATGACTGTTTAAGCTCGTTTTGAGCTATGAATCTATGATCCATCTTGAGATATGATGAAGGGTTTTGATGTATGTTGTATGAGGGTATTACCAAGTATTGGTGGGTGATTTTACATTGATTTTTCTTGCATGATTTTACTCTTGAATTGCATGATTTAGTACTGGCATTGCACACCCGCCAAGTGTTTGATAAAATGCCTTTTTAAGGATTCTTAAGGTTTTGATGATCTATTGGTTGATTTATGATTCAAGGGATTTCACGATGATTTTGGGCTTGCTAAAGATGTGTTTAAGTGATGAAAATGTTGATAATGTTATAGGGCTGGATTAATCCCCTTTTTCTCAAAGATTATACTTCTTGTGAGCCTTTGATGTGGTGGCTAATGAAAGGTAATGTTGATGATGACCTATTCTTATGTTTGAAATTAGGCTCATCATTTGAGGTCAATGATGTTCAGAGCTACTCGTGCCATGTCTCTATGTTTATTTCAAGTTATTAAAGTATAATTATCTTATATATTTCATGGGATTAGACTTAGCATCGTGTGGACTAGAGGAGAGTACCCAAGTCCTAGAACTATGTGCCACCATAGGTGAAGGAATTAGAGGCGAGTTTCCAAATCTCTAAGAGAGTAGCCAAAATATTAGGGTTTGAGGCGAATACCCGAGTCTGGGCTTGAGGCAAGTACCTGAGTCTAGGAACTAGAGGCGAGTACCCGGTTCACATAAGGCTTAGTGGATCCACTTAAGTATTAGGAGGTTCACCTAGGCAAGTAACTTCCCCCTTTCTTCTGGTGTAAGGGAGATATCGGGACTCCATGGACTAGCTCACATGGTTTATGTCAGTTAATGTTTCTTCCTATATTTATATATATTATGTTCCATGTAAGATGAATGATTTACGAAGCATGATTTACTAAGCATTGATCATACATGTCATATTGCTATTATGCTATCTAATGATTATCATTATGCATTTTGACTATATTGCTTATCTCTTGTTGCATTTCATCCTACATACTTAGTACATCCAAACATACTAACACATACTCTATGCCTATATGATGTTACCATGTAGGAACCAGAGCTCCATTTGATTATCTATCCTTCTCCACGTGGTTAGTTTGACATGTTAAAGCAAGTTCAGTGAGTCCTTAACTCTAGGGACGTTATCTCTTGTTCTTATGTTACGTAAAGACTCTCCTTATCTATTTGTGTGCTTTAGACTATGAGGGTGATCCTGGTTGCTTATCTTGGCCCCCGTTAAGTTCTATGTATAGAGGTGTTGTTGGACATATGGTAAAATGATGCTTTGAGCTTTGACTCTCTTGACTCTTGTATGTTTTCAAAGTATGAAGATTTCCTTAGTCCCTTTGCCCCTATTTCTACTCTTTTATTGATGTTTAATTGTTTCCACAACCAAGGATGTATAATGATATGTTAAGAGGCTTGATTGGTGTCCTTTCGGGTTCCCCATTCGTCGTGTCACGTCTAAGACCTAGGTCCAGGTTGTGACACAAAGTTAAGCTTAAAATCCTTGAAACTTGAATGAGATATTTGGTTAAGTGATGGAAAGGTTTTTGTGAGGGTTTTGAGTGATATAGAGTTGAAAAATGGCTAAATATGGGTATTTTCAGATCTATCTAGTATAGTTTATGTATTTCTTTTTCTTGGGGTTTGGATGCCCGATAGTTAAACTTATATCACTCTATTAGATGCTCCATGTTCTTATTGTGGGATTTGGGCTAGAGATATTTTTGTTAAGTGACCTTTTTTCTTTCATAAATTAATATGCGATTTTGGTTTGCTAGTTACTCTATTGTTATGAGTATTGATGAGTTTTGGAGT
>JAABOM020060783.1:0-11581 GCA_011800125.2 Solanum clarkiae
AATTTACATTTGGTCCCAAACATTACCAAATTGAACCAATTAAGGACTTACGGGTTCTAACTTATGGGTTCTAACACATCCACTATATGGAACTTCTATTTATGAATCTCCTTGATACGCTGATTTATCTAAGATAGTTGTGAATGGGTTTCAAGAATTCTCTTAGATCTACTATTTTGAGCATCCAGTTGCATAAAACTTATTTTTCTTGTGCTAGATTTCCTTCAAATTGTCAGTTTAAATAATATATCTTTTTGCACAGGAACATCTTATCTTTGCTGTATTTGTTCTTATTCTTCATCATTGCTAGTTAAGAAAATTTAAAATTGTGAAAGATGTAGTAAAATATATTTTTTCCTGCCTTCATATGTTGAGGTACATGTTTTGTGAAGTTTTCACTAAACTAAGCTAATAAGGAAAAGCACAATACTATTACAACTAAAACCAAGTGGAAACAATTGTCTTTCTACTTTAATTGTAAATTTATCATTTAAATATCTAGTTATTATATTTATCACGCTATTGAATCTACTCAGAATTATCAGAAAAGAAGATTTATAAGTAAAATGAGTTTAAATCGTCAGTGGATGTATAAAAGGTTAACTAGAGGTCTGTATGATCCTGAATTCGTAAAGGGTGTAGAACAATTTATTGAGCTTCCTTCGAGTCATCTAGAAGGGAGAGATGGTGAGAGATTAAGGTGTCTAATGTAATCGGAATAAATGTCAAAATAGAAGCTTTGAAAATGTTAATACTGTCCACGGACATTTATTAAGTAATGGTTTTATACTGGGATATCATGTATGGTACTTGCATGGAGAAAATGAGGTTACGACTAATACAGATCAAAATGAAATGATGTACAACTGGGATCATACTGTAGACAACCTACCGATGAATGTTGGTGCTTTTGATGACCCTAGTCCAACTACTTCATATCATAGGATCATCCATGAGGATGCTGGTCCCTCATTTGATCCAAATGATATGGAAGAATCACCTAATCCTGATGCAGAAAGGTTTTATGATATGATTGATGTTGCAAATCAAGAACTATGGCATGGTTGTGAAACACACTCTCAATTATCAGCTGTTGCGCGTTTGTTGTATATTAAGACTGAACATCACCTCTCTGAAAGATGTTTTGACGACATTTGTCAATATGTGAATGAGTTGATTCCTCCTGATAATTTGATGCCAAAAAATTTCTATGAAACTAAGAAGTTAACGAGGAGAATGAACATGCCGGTTGAAAAAATTCATAGTTGTATTAATGCATGCATGATTTATTGTGGAGAGGACAGTGAACTTATATATTGCAAGTTTTGTAATCATCCTAGGTACAAACCTATTAGTCAAAGATCTATTTCAAAGAGAAATCTTGTACCATTTAAACAAATGTATTACATTCCACTTACTCCACTTCTGCAACAATTGTATGCTTCCGAAGCAACTGCTGCACATATGCAATGGCACAGTGAGCATGAAGCAGAGGAAGGTATGATGTGTTACTGTTTAGATTCACCTGCACGGAAACATTTTGACAGGATGCATCCATTTTTTTCAAAGGAAAGTCGTAATGTTAGATTTGGGCCACGTACGGATGGATTTCAGCTATTTTGACAAGCTGGAAAACAATATTCATATTGGTCAGTAATTGTGACGCCATACAACTTGCCTCCTTGGATGTGTATGAAAGAGAAATACCTGGTTTTTTCTGTTATAGTTTCTGGGCCGAAGAACCCTAAGCAGCAACTAGATGTATTCTTGCAACCTTTGATTCATCAACTGAAGAATCTGTGGAATATAGGTGTCAACACATATGTTATCTCTAAGAAGCAAAATTTTAAAATGCGAGCTACTTTGATGTGGACAATAAATGACTTTCCTGCATATTCAATGTTTTCTGGGTGGAGTGCTGCAGGCAGGATAGCATGTCCATATTGCATAGAGAATTCATATGCTTTTACTTTGACAAAAGGTGGTAAACAATCTTGGTTTGACAATCATCATAAGTTTCTATGCTTGGATCATCCATATAGAAAGGATAAAAACTCATTTAGAAAGTATAGAGTGGTCACCACGCTCCTAACCCAGTATGATCAGATGTTGATGTTTTAAAAAGAGATAGAAGAATTGGGACTAAAAAAAGTAACAAAACTTGGGGCTGATATTATTAATCGTCGATTTAGCAAGTTTTCTAGTTGGAAGAAGAGGTATATTCTAGGATTTGCCATATTGGAGTACCAATCTTATTCGGCATAACCTAGATGTAATGCACATTGAGAACTTCTTTGAGAATGTGTTCGATACAGTGTTGGATGTATATGGAAAAATAAAAGATAATCCTAAATTTAGAGAAGACTTGAAAGAGTTCTGTTGACTTCCTAAATTACATGTTGTTGGTGGTGAATATCCAAAAGCAATTTACACACTAAAAGAAGAGTCAAAAAAGCTTTTGTTTGAATGGGTGAAAAATCTGAAATTTTCGGATAGATATGTCCTAAACATGGGACGATGTGTGGACATGAAAAAACACAAGTTATTTGGTATGAGCCTTTTCTTTAGGGATTTCACTTCTACAGTAGTGCGTGAAGAGGATATGGTATGATTCAGCAAGAAATACCTGAAATTCTTTGTAAATTAGAGCGTATATTCCCTCCTAGCTTCTTTGATTCAATGGAACATCTCACTGTGCATCTTGCTAATGAAGCAAGACTAGCTGCATCGGTACAATATCGATGGATGTATCTATTTGTGAGGTAAGATATTATTTATATAATTCAAGTACTTTATTTTTCAGTATTATGAGTGACTAACGACTTGAGCTTATGTGATATTTTCAGAAATCTTCGAAGATATAAATACAGTGTTCGAAATAAGGCATACGTTGAAGGATCTATATGCAATGCATATTTAGTTGAGGAAGCTTCATCATTCTGTTCACACTATTTTGAGCCTCATGTTTACACAAGGCATAGGAAAGTGCCACAGAATGAAGATGTTGGTATAGGTGAATATGATGGACAGAATGGTAATCTATCTATATTCACCTATGCAGGTCATGGATTTGGGGAGCAAAATCTGAGATATCTAACAGAAAAAGAACTTAATGCAACTCACTTAGCTCGATTGAACTTTCCATTCATGAATTAATGTACCTATTATGTTCTTAATTGTCTAAGTATAAGTTATAGAGACACTGACAAATAGTGGAGAGTTCGAGGTCACCGAGTAAGTATTGAAATGAGCCTAGAGTCTACTCGTGCCTCAATCCTATCTTTACTTATCATCCGAGGACGAATGATCCCAAGGGGGAGATAATGTAATAACATGTGAAATTATCGAAATATACCTAGAACGTAATCGTGCGCATAATGCATCTTCTCAAGCTCCGATGGGAAGTTCGAGACAAGATTTGCAATCAGCATGAAAAATTGAGTGGGAAAATGGTCTCGATCAAATTTTAGAACAACTGGGTCGAAAAATAAAATTTCATAATTTTCCAGAGACAGTGTTGATGGGCGCCAGGGCCGCGACTCGCCCTGGGTGTGGATCAACAATTATGATTTTTTTTATCTTTTACAGCAACTTGAAATCTCATAAATTTGCAAAAATATACATGTCTACGCCCCCCTGGCGTGATGCGGACATGTGTTTACGCAGTATAAATTTTTAATTCTTTTATGAAAAGGGCCTTTTGGTCATTTTACATCCTATCCTAAGTCCCAAAATGTGTTTTAAGTCCTTTTATTTGTACGAAGGGTTTCAAAAATCTGTTATCTTATATTTTAAGTGCATAAGTCCTGAGAGAGGAAAAAGAAAGAGCTTGAGGGTTCCAAAGTTTGGGTCCAATTATTTGAAGAGTCTTAGTAATTCTTCATTCCAAGTATGTAAAGGCTACCCAAAATATGGGAATGTTCTCCCACGTGCCCCCTCTGATTGTAGAGAGTCGATAGTTGAAGGTGAAAGGTTTTTGTCTATATAATTTCTGAATGTTTTTACTGGAAACCACTTTTATACTACACATATTCTCTTAAATTGATGATCATAATAACCTGAATCAATTGTTTATGTGAATTAGTTGTATGATTTCATAAAACCTGCATGATTACCCCAATAATGACTTTAAGAATGAATTTA
Organism: Solanum clarkiae; assembly: GCA_011800125.2. Classification (NCBI taxonomy): domain Eukaryota; kingdom Viridiplantae; phylum Streptophyta; class Magnoliopsida; order Solanales; family Solanaceae; genus Solanum; species Solanum clarkiae. Next base: position 4,144 of record JAABOM020060783.1, read on the forward strand.
GGGGTTGACGTCTAGAGCCTTGGCCATAGGAGTAAGCTTGTTTGTCGTGGACTGGCTCCCGAATTGAATGTGTTGATGACCGATGTTATGAGACTGATATCTTTAGAGTCTTAAAGAGGGTGAAAGTAATTTTAAAGGGATAGGCCTAATCCCTTGAATTAATGGATGATGAGATAAATTGATGTTCCCTGTCCAAAAGCGACTAAATGATGACAAATCTTGATGTTGATATTTATGAGCATACTGAGTCCTGCGAGGAGTATCGAGCATTGAAATAGGTGAGAGTGAATCTCACTCATACTCATAACTATGTGCCAACATAGGGGAGGATCAGACTGTGAGAACGGATGTTTCCTTAGACCCAAAAGTGGACTTGATATTTTTATTCTGGATCCAATCCAATGATGCACGCCCTTTATTCCGACAAGGTACTGAGTGGATGTGGCAATGACATCGGTTCATTGTGTCATCACTGGCTCATAGGTGATGGATGTAGGTCCAAGAAACTCCCAGATAGGTTCCCTCTTGATAGTACTCGGATATCAATGTGATGGTATGAGTCTTGATTGATTTTAATTGTGATGGTGTCTACTCTTTGTTCTGAGATGAGATGAGGGCCTGATGAGCTGATGTTATTCCATGTTATCCTATTTATATTATTTACTTTTAACCTGCTTTACATATAATACATTCCACGTACTAACTCCATTTGACGCTGCATCATTTCATGATTCAGATTCAGTAGATAGAGGACTTCAGCAGGTGAGTCTTTGAAGTTCAGAGCTTTCCCGATTTCCAGAGAGTGGTGAGTCCTCCCCTGCATTCGGAGGATGTTTCTTTCTTTTAGATCTTTTCATTATTCCTTTTGAGCTGTGGTAGTCATCTCTTGTCATGGTACCATCTTAGATAGTAGATTTAGAGGCTTCATAGATACAAAGAGGTGATGTGTTGATGTTGGGGTGCTCTTCCCCTTTCTTTTCTTAAACTGAGTTTTCATTAATCCTATTTCACGTGATGGACTTAGATGGTTAGTCTTGTGGCCCACAGACAATTAACTTGTCATTCCATAATGTCTTCCACTGATTGACTGAACGAATGTGATGAGGCCAGGTGGTTCGCTTGGATACTAGCAATAGAAGCATTACATAAGAATATTTTGGCTAACTATTTTTTTTTTAATAAAAAACTAATGTAGCAAAAGGAAAATAAAGAAGATGTTGTCCTTTTGAGATAATAGAATATTTCTCTGAAACAGCGTGTACAAACAAATAACATCACGGCATGAAGCAAAGCGATCCCAGAAAGCAGCACCAGATCGAATCTCTCAAAGACTAATTATACTGCTAATTAGTCAAAAAATAGTTCTCTAAAAAAAACATTATTTTTATGAATCATTTCTTTATACTTTGCTTAAATTTTTTTTTTTGGGCATCTTTCTATCTCTAAATAACAAATCAAGAAATAAATGTACTAATAAAATCAGTTGTGTGGAAGGAATATTGTCTACATTCATATAATATTCTTTGTTACTTAGTGTATTAAAGTATCAATTTTCCTAGACCTATTATTGATAATCTTAAAGTTTTAATTTTCATAAATAATTAATTACTATATCATCAAAACAAAAATAGTTATTATAAGAACCTAAAAAAAATCACTACAAAGATAGTTGTGATAAATTTTTTACTTTTGTGTTATCAAAGAGAAAAATAGTCCTACATACGTGATTCTATAATATCTTCTAAATCGTAAGATATATGAAAAAAGAATTGTGTTAATCGTTATATATGAGTATAATAATATAACACAATTACTTGTATAAATTAACAACATAAACAATCAATGCCAAGACTCTATGCATATATCAATCCTTGCTATCAACTCTCGATCAAGATATTCTTTGCAAGTTAGAAGGTTACAATAATTTAAAAAATCAAGAAATTATTGTATTGACTGCATACAATATGATTAAAAAAATTAATTAAAAAATAAAATTGCATCTCTATTATGCATCACCAATTTAAAAAAATATGATTTTCTAAATTGGTATGAGAAATTAATGCATCAGCAAATTTACTTTGATTACTTGAAAATATAATTTGAGCAAATACACTAATAAGTGAGATCATTGTTTTTTTTTTCTTAAATCGACTCTTAAATAATAACAATAAAGAAGAATAAAAAAAAATAAAGATTAAAACTTTACAAGCATCATGACCACGAACATCCATAATTTGATTGGAGGCTACCAACTTTAACTTGTAGTACATATAGTTGTTTACGTGGTAGACTTTAATTTGTATTCAACTATATATAACTATAATTTAGGTTTATTTGATAGTTATTTTTGTATTAAATTGTACTAATAGATCAATGTCCTAAAATATTAGAGAAGTAATTGAATGACTATTTCTATATATTAAAAGAACAATTAAATTACTATTTTTGTGTAATATAAATTCTATGTTAAATTTAAGGAATCTCACACGTAATAAAATAGATACATATATATTTTTAGTATAAGTTACATAAATCTCATAATGAAATAAAGAAACTTAAATATATCCTAACCATTTGCATATTTACTAAAATCCCTTACAATGATCAGTATGCAGATACACTGGCACATACATAGTTCATAAGTCATGATTTGCGGATACACTAACACTCATACATGATTCATAAGTCATAATTTACAGATACACGACACATACATGATTCATAAGTCATGATTTGTGGATACACTGACATTCATCCAAGATACATAAGTGGCCATTATGCGGATACACTGACAATCATACATGATTCATAAGTGGTCATTATGCGGATAAACTGACCATTATGTGGATGCACTGACAGTCAGTCATACATGATTGATAAGTGACCATTATGTGGATATACTGACCATTAACGGATACACTAGCTAAAAAGAGATATTTTAGAAATTTGTACAAATAGTAAGAAATATTTAAAAATAATAAAACATAATATGTGTACTTTCGTAAATTTTCCATATTTGTACGATAGTTTGAATCTTATCGAAACTATAATAACTTGGAGTCAATATTTTCCCCTACTAATGCACGTTAGTATCCATGATTATTAGCATACTTAGGTTAAGAAAAAAATTAAAATTGCATTAATCTAATAAAATTAAATGATAATTTCAGAAAATAATAATTAGAAATCTTTTCTAATTCTTTCTTTTCATATTATTCAACCGTTTTTTTTTATGGGGAGTATATTTTTGTTTCCCTTACGTTAAGGCTGAATAGCCTCGTGCTGGTTTTTGTTTTTGTTTATTTCATTTTACTTTATTTTATTTTTTGTATGTGTTGAAACTCTTTTTATGTATTTTTCTTCTCTATTTTAAGTAGGATATTATTTATTTTATTAATTAAAAATAGGAATACTTTTAAACTAACCTATTTTTTTGGATTATTATTTTCTTTTTTTTTACTTTGAGGCTGTTGTCACTTGGTTGTCGTTTTTTTTTTTATTAGTTCAAGATTACTTAATTTTAAAATATACTTTTTTTTTATCTAGAACTCACTAATTACTAATCATATATTTTGTTGTTTTGTTTATTTTATTTTACTTTATTTCATTTTTTGTATGTGTTGAAACTCTTTTTATGTATTTTTCTTCTATTTTAAGTAGGATATTATTTGTTTTATTAATTAAGAATAGGAATACTTTTAAACTAACCTATTTTTTTGGATTATTTTTTTTTTTGAGGTTGTTGCCACTTGGTTGTCCTTTTTTTTTTTTATTAGCTCAAGATTACTTAATTTTAAAATATACTTTTTTTATCATATATTTTAGAACTCACTAATTACTAATTCTCATAATATCTATTATTAATATAATATATTTTAGGACTCTTTAGTTTAACAATATATTTTTTAGTAAATTAATAAAAAAATTATTTTGTCTAAAGCGGAGTCTTCTTGCAAAAAGTTCAATCAACACTTTAAGGACCTTCACATCAACCAGAATTGTCCCAATCGTTTCGCTTATCTCAATTTGTTACTTCACGTAGTTTGTGAATTTACATGGTTGGATCTACCAAGAGACTAACAATATAATAATCTTGTCACTAAATCAATATCACAATGTCAATATTTTATTTTCAAATCTATTTTCATCTAAATAATGCAAGCATTACCAATACAAATATATTTTATTTAGAATTGTTCTTATACACCACATCAAAGGAACACAAATATATTTTTTATTTATCTTATAATATTACTTGCAATTTCCTCAAATATTTAATATACTTAATTTAAAATGCTTTCGGCATGATGCAAAAGGAAAATGTTCTTTCCTGCTATCCACCTAATAAGAAAATCAAACCATAGCTTAAAACTTGAAACTGTGATGAATGTTGAGACTCTTTCTTATTAAGTTGGACATAATTTAATAAACAAAACTAATTAGCACTGGTGGTTTCAATGAATTCCCTGCAAAGTAAATGTCAAATTATGTTATAAACAAATAAATTATTTCATCAATTAAAAAAAAATTATGTTGTCTATAAATGTGATTTGTGTTCTGACAAAATATATGTTATCAAATGATAATTATACAAATTATATGTAAAAACTGTAAGCAAAAGAGTATTCACAATATTGGATATGGTCTCAAGTTAAAATCGATTACAAATTAACGAAAATTACGTAAAAAATAATTTGAATTATAACAATTGATAATTCAAAATATTTAAAAAGTACAATAAAATTATCATTAAAAAAATTTATTTAAATCGTGGAATTCAAAAAGATGCTATGCCACATAAATTAAAAAAAATACTATTTATCTCATCATTAGAAAGAATTAAAAAGAAGATTTCATTAAATTCTAAACAATCAAATGAAAAATCAAAAAAGTGAATTTTACCATTATTTTATCACCAGACATCATTTGTTCTTTAATTAGCTGTCATAGTGCAAACCATACTCTTAATTCTAGTATGAGAATTAAACCTGTAATAAAAAATAATTAAAAAATCTACTTATTAATTTCAAATAATTAAAAAAAAATTCTACATGGGAGGTAAAAATAAAGGAGTGACACGCTGCTGATTAAAAAATTTAAGTATTCTAGATGTTTAATAGGTTTATTTAATTCTAATTCTCTCCTTGTATAATTAGGATTCATAAAATTTTTAAAATAGCATATTTCAACTTTTTCTATCAATTCTATTTTAATTGGAAAAGAATTTTCCTTGTAGGAGTTTAACTATAATAAGAAAATTTTATCTGTTTATTTTTTGTTATGTTTATCATAATTAATATTAAGTATAACTAAAATAATAATATAATAATTAAAAAAATAGTGAAAAAACGATTTTGTCGAAAGCGAAATCTTTTAATAAGTTCAAACAATATTATTAAGGACTTCATACTTTTAATATAGTACAAATATAAATAGATAATATAGATAGATAAAGATAGATATAGATATAACTATAAATAGATATAGATATAAATGTGTATTTTGGTCATTGTGTATTTTGCTCACAGAGGTAGAAAATAGACGATTTAATGGTGTTTTTCTATTTTTTAGGTCAATTAATCAAAAACTTTATTGAAGATATTGAAGTACCAACTGCTTCTATTTTTTAAAGATGTAATGAATATTTATTTCAACTGTATATTCTCTTTTCAGACCAAATTCAACTAAAGAAAAAACTTCACGTTGTGTTAATTCTTCTAATTTTTAGCTTAGATGCAATACCTATTTATTCTTTTTGATAGCTACATTAGATCTGTATTTTACATATATGAATATATACAATTACTAGATTATTTGTGGGTTCGTAATTTATTTGTTGCTATTGTTTAGGAGTCACATATGTTATTTCCTAATCTTTAGGATACAAAATTAGTGGAGTCGTTTAGATTCGAAAAATTAGGAGGAATTGTTGTATTTTGTTATTAGTAGCTTTTATTGATTTAAGGACATGGAATTTAGAAATAAAGATCACTTCCACTTGCAAATTTTTTCCTCTACCAATGGCATATTGAGGAATTGAAATCCTCTCTAATAGGTAAGTTATTTTTCAAGGAACCATTTCAAAAATCATTCCAATATACGAAATTTAATTGAGCTCCTTGTGGACTTCAATGAACTACTTCAAGAAGCATATTTACCTCAACCATCTATATTACGCTCTTTAGGTGTTTGTATCTATTTCATGAGTTAAACATTGCTTAGATACTTTCACCTCGGTAGTTGGATTGCCAATCTCCGCAACTTTTATACAATAGCTGGATTACCAATCTCCTCAATTTCAATTCCTTCACCAAGTTGTTGTATAACTTTCATGAATTTGGAGTGAAGGTCTACATATGATAGTTGAATTACCAATCTCCTAAAATTCAACGCCTTCACCAAGTTGTTGCACAACTTTCATGAATTTGGCGTGAAGATCCATATACGGTAGCTGAATTGCCAATCTCCTCAATTTAAACGCCTTCACCAAGTTGTTGGACAACTTCCATGAACTTGGCATGAAAATCCGCATACGGTAGCTGGATTGCCAATCTTTTCAATTTCAACACCTTCACCAAGTTGTTGTACAACTTTCCTGGATTTGGCGTGAAGATCCACATACGGTAGCTGGATCTCCAATCTCCTCAATTTCAACACCTTCACCAAGTTGTTACACAACTTTCATGAATTTATCATGAAGATCCACGTAGGGTAGCTGGATTTCAAATCTGCTCAATTTCAAAGTCTTCACCAAGTTGTTGCACAACTTACATGAATTTGGCATAAAGATCCACATACGACAGCTAGATTGTATATCTCCTCAATTTCAGCACCTTCACCAAGTAGTTGTCCAACTTTCATGAATTTGGCATGAAGATCTACATACGACATCCGGATTGCCAATCTCCTCAATTTCAAAATCTTCACCAAGTTGTTGTACAACTTTCATGAATTTTGCATGAAAATCCACATACGACAGCTGGATTGCCAATCTCATCAGTTTCAAAACCTTCACCAAGTTGTTGTTATAACTTGTTGGGTTTTGATATTGGTGAATGGGAAATGGTGGGATGAAAAGCCGGAATCCGCCTTCTTTCCCGGATTAATTTAAATTTCCCTTCAATGTCATGAAAAGGTGCAAACCTTTCAGAAAGGTGCAAACCTTTCTTGAAAGGTGCAAACCTTTCTTGAAAGGTGCAAAATTTCCCAACACTGGCTATATATATATTCTGTAGGTCATTAGGACCAGAATTATTTTTTTTATCTTCTTCTTTCCTGCATTTTTCCTTAAAATATTTCTCGTGTGATACACTATCTTCGAGTGGTTCGCTGTCACCTTAATTTGCAGTACCGCTATTTTTGTGAGTAAATCGTTCTATCCTGGGAGGAAAGATTCCAACACCTCGGGTACATTGAGGGGAATAATTTCCTTAAGAAC
>JAABOM020060784.1:0-11580 GCA_011800125.2 Solanum clarkiae
TGACCTGATTCCTGCTCCAATGGGATACGTAGGCGCCACAACGGCTCGGTCATACCCCCAGAAAGGAAACTAGGACAGAATTTTTGAAAGGAACTCAAAAATTCTGAACAGAGAAGTCTCTCACAACAAATCAAACGAAGAGCATGATAAAATTTCAACTGGAAAAGAATTTTTGAGAAGAATCTCAAAAATTCTCAAGCTGCTTCTAATAAGCTGGCAATCCCTGACCACATAAATTGGGACAGAAATTTTGAGGACGCCCTCAAAATTTCGCTGAAAGTCACATTTTTCTACCAAGAGGTGGGAGATCAAAATAATTCATCGAGGACAAGATGAGAAGCAGGCAACTGAAAAATCAATACAGATCAACTCATTTTAAAAAACTAATAAATTTTCTGTGGATGCAGGAAAGCTTGCGCAAGAGAACAACTGAGGCGCTCAAGTTACCGATAATTTGTCGAAGACCAAGCTATCATTTTGAAGCTAAGAAATTTTTTGTGGATGCAGAAATTTTTGCACATTTTACAAGAGAAAATTTGAGGCGTGAATAATCCCGTCTCGCCCAGGTTACCAGTAACTTATCAAACACCAATTCATTTTAAGACTAACAAATTTTCTGTGAATGCAGGAAAATTTTGCAGGTCTTATCTACAGGAGAATTGCCGAGGCGCAAGGAATTCCATCTCACCCAGAGGAATTTTTTGCAGATCTTGTCTATAAAAGGATAATCAAGGCATAAACAACTTTCAGTCCACTTAAATCCGAGGTAATTTAGCATGTATTATGCATCACAAAAACTCATGGTGGGGTTCATTTTATCATATATCGCGTGAGGTCATTGATCATGCATCGTGCAGACACATTATTATGCATTATGGAGCGTCATGCATTGCGAAGAGTGCCACTCTGCGTCCAGAACGCCACTCTGCATCCAGAACACCACTCCGCGCCCAGAGCGCCACTCTGCGTCCAGAATGCCACTCCGCGCCCAGAGCGCAACTCCGTGCCCAGAGCACTCTTTCTCTCCAGTTATGCCTGATGCCAAGTTTGTTTTTCAATTTATGCCAGGAACTAGTATACTTTCAGTCTATGCAGGAACCAGTTTATTTGCCAGGAACCATGTTTATTCCAGGAGCTATCATATTCAAATACGCCCAGAGCACCATGCTCTGTTACCAGGTGCGCCCAGAGCACCATTCTATTTTGCAGGTGCGCCCAGAGCGCCATTTTATCTTGTAGGTGCGCCCGGAGTGCTATTTTATTTTGTAAGTGCGCCCAAAGCATCGCGCCCAGAGTGCCATTCTATTCGCGCCCAGAGCGCCCTTCACTAACGCCAAAAGTGTTACGCCCGGAGCACTAATTATTTTTTGGCTGCTTCCACAAGGCTATTTTATTTCCAGTTTCAGCACCGATAAAGCTATTTTATTTCCAATTGCCAGGAAGAATATCACATATTTATTGCCAACAGGGCCATTCTATTCGCGCCCAGAGCGCCATTCTATTCGCGCCCGGAGCGCCATTATATTTGCGCCCAGAGCGCCATGCTATTTATGCCCGAAACACCAATTTATTTTGGCTGCTCCCAGAAGGCTATTTTTCATGCCAACGTGGCCATTTTATCTCCAGTTGCCGAGATAGCCACGGCATGATTATTAAGGCTATTTTATTTCCAATTGCCAAGAAGGCTATTATCTATCATGCCAACATGGCTATTTTATCTCCAGCTGTCGAGCCATCACATGATCATCACCGGCAAAGATTATTTTTATTGTCTAAGAGCGTGGCCAGCTGCCAAGATAGCCACCATATGATCATCAATGCTATTCTATTTTTCAAGTTGCCAAAAGGACCATACAATGGTTGGTTCATATTGATTCGATATCTATTGAACGAGGTAAATGATGCCATCTCTTGTTCAAATATGATTTTGCTAACATTTGTTTAGTCATATCGAGAGCATCCGAAAGGATGAAATCTCAAAACAAACAACAGGTGTGGACATCATCAATTAGGACGCAGCACAACGTGGAACGTTTTCTTAGCAGCAAACTGGGACATAGTCCGAAGAGGGGTATCAAACCTCTTCGGACACGAGCTTGGAAGCAACTACCACCACTATCTAACCACACCCCCATTAGAAGGCACGTGGGAATCTTTGTGAGTCAGTTTATTTTTAGTTTTGCCTTTGGATAACCTTAACTCTCACCGAAGGTAATTTTCCAATCCGAGTGACAATATACCAAGAATTTTAGAAATTATAGTACACCATATTTATGGTTAAGAGGTTGCAAGCCTTTTTCAAAATTCAATTTGTTTGTCACTCATCCTGAATTAGAGGTCATCTCCAAATGAGGAATTTCCTCTTCAACCGATGGAGTCGAAGTACAAGCAGCCTAAGTCCTGAATCCAAAGTTATGTAGGCGGGCTCAATCTTGAAAACTCGGCTGCATTCCAATACCACCCGTAAAATCTTACTCCCAAGCATTCCGATCTCTCCATAATTTGACATTGGGTAGCTTTTGATTTCATAAATTCGTACGTAAAATCAAGCGTTTTGAACTACAAGTGGCCTGAATTCTCATACAACCTGATATATGTAGGAAACCAAAAATCAGGGCTCGGCCATAATTCCTTAAAGTCAGTATTGTCGGCTAAAAATTGAGTTAGTCAAGTTTCTTTGTCCGTGATCTCTTTCATCGATCGCACCCAAAGAAAGGGACAGCTGTTGACACCCAATTTTTACCCTCCACGGTGTCAATATAATCATCAAGTTCTATTTTTTGTTTCAACGATTTGAAACATTTTTTTCAAAAAAAAAATTCAAACGGGCGCGTGCAACTCACGCGCCCCCAATTCTCCTCTTTTCCCCTTTCCTTCTCCCAACTCACACTCCATTTCTTCTCCCCATTTCCCCATTCCCATTTCCACTTCTCCCTTTCCCAACCTTCTTCCCCATTTCCCCATTCCCTTTTTCCCCTCATCTTCTTCCCCTTTCCCAGACGCTCCCCTATTCCCCAATGGAAAATCCTTTCCCTTCCCAAAACCCATTCCCCGTTGTCCCACTCCCTCACGCGCGTTTAAGAAGCCCCAAACCCATATTCCCCAAAAAATAGAGTTGTTGCCTATTCACCCATATAATTCCCCTTATTCTTCGTTTTAGAGAAGCGGGAGACGGCGGTCAAAAAAATCAAAGAAAACTCGAAAAAAAAGAAGCCATAGACAGCCGTCGAAATCAGGGGCGAAAACTCGAAAAGTGAGCGGGGGACAGTAAGAATTTGGGAAGCAATCGAAATCCCAGGAACCTTAGAAAGGCAGCGGGGAATAATCTCAAAACCCCCTAACAAAACCCAATGATGATTCTTAATTGAAGCCCTAGAAAATCTCACAGCTGTTCTCAGCCTCGAAAACCTTAGTGAAAGTTCTGTTTTCCTAGCGCTACTCTTCTTGGAGAATTTCATCAATTCAGAGAGCTTGACAATCGAACACTTGATTTCGGAGTCAAGAAATCTTGAACAAAGTCCTTGTGGTGTCGTGATTCACTGTTAAGCTCGTCGTCGTCCCTAGTTTGCTGCCCTGTCGAAGGTAATATTCAATCTCATTTTTTTCATTTAAAGTTCCGTAACTCTGTTTGAATGTGAAGTGTGAAGATGTGTCGAAACTTTTCTACTTGCAATTTTCTGGTTCTTGACTAGAAATGCCCTGTATGATGAGGTGATGTTGTGGTGCTATTGTTGTTTGGTCATTTCTGGGACTGTTTGTGATAATGTTAGTTGACCAGATGATGTTGTTTAGTCGATGTTGTAGTGCTGTTGTTGTGTGGTGGTTTAAGATGTTCCTGAGACTCTGTTGTGATGTTGTTAGCTGTTATTTTACCTTATAGTAAACAACGCTTGTTCTACTTCCTTTTGCCTGATTTAGAGTTCAGTATATGTATTTTTCTGAATTTGTGATCTATTAAACGTTGTGTTTCAAGGACCTCTTTAGTTCACTTGTGTCTATGATAAATGTATGGTCTTGTTAAACCCCCTCTTAACCAATAGTTACAGATACCCTGCTTCAGTTTTGTTACTGTCTCGTCAGTGTTTTGAACTCTCTGTTTGTCTTGATGATGTTCAAAATGTTGAAAGTATTCCTGATTCTGCTGAATATTCAATTGTTGTCGTTATGGCATGGAATGTAACTTTGAGTTGCTATGAGGCTTACTGTAATGTTGTTTATCTGACTAATAGATGCAATCTTATTTTAATTCAAATCTAGATTATCAGCTACTCATAATTCAGTTTCATCTTGTCCCAATTTCATGACAATATAAATTTCTCTCTTGTGGTTCATTGGACCGTGTTTATAGTCTATTTTGTCTGCCTTGATCTCTTCATCTATCGTTTGGTCACATTTAGATGTTGGTTTCTCATTGTTGTCTGAAAACTGTTAAATTCAAGGTTTAAATAGTTGTACGAGTTCATAAATATTCAAATGTTGAGATTACATACATCCTTATCTGTGTTACTATTTCTTGTTCCATTCTTTTCTGAAGTTTTAACCCATTTGAGAATATCATCAATTTATCTACATGTCACTGTCATTACTGCATGTGCCTCATGTTAAAACTAATTTGTTGGAGTTTGTCTGCATCTGCCTTCTCCCGGACTACTGCCTTCGCCCATGTGAACTGAAAGTCAAGTTCTCTTATAAGAATATTTTGTTATTATGTTCATAATACATCAAAGGATCACTAAGAAAGAAAACATGGTCTCTTCATATTTGTTCTTATCTTCATATATTTGATGCTGTTGGATGGGTGTTACTGCATAGCTCAAAGTTATAGGAATCTGTACCCACTGTTGCTTTGATATCTGCCTCTGTTTTGAAGTTTAATTTCTTTCCAACATTTTTAAGGGTTAAAATATGTTTAGCTGATCTTATAAGACTTGTCATATTATTCTCTGGTTAGGGGTGCCTTTGTCAAGCTTGTTAGGAGAGATATTTCTTAGTTTGAGCGCGTATAGGCAAGGTTTCGGTGTTACTTAAATCTTCTCCTTGGTTTAATTGACTGATTTATTATGGATACGTGGGGCTGATAGTTACTTCTTTCCATTCTAATATTTAGTAGTTCACCCATTTTTGGTTTATGAATCAGAAGTGTCTTTTGGTGCCATACATTGATTCCTTTCTATTTGTTTTGATTATTCCAAGTTCTCTTATATTTCCTATACTTAAATAATATGCCATTATGTGGTATCCCTTATACGTCCCAGTTGAGTTTTTCTATCGTGTTGGATAACTTGATTTCGTTTCTATTAGTTTCAACCAGGCCTCCTATTCATATACTAATTTACTTCTTGTCTTTATTGCACGAATCCCTTTTCGAGTTGATTGGACTCCCTTTTGCATTTCTTGGGCTATGGAGGCCCAAACTTCCTCTATCTCGAGTCAGCCTTATTTCCAGGAGAAAGAAGCTATTATACAGATCTCGGAAGCAAAAGTTGCAATAGAAATTTAAATGGGACAAAGGCCCAAAATCACTTCAACTTTTTTTTTATTATTTTATTTTTATTTTTGTTTATATATTTGTACCTGTTTGGATGCTAACATTTTTGTCTATTTGGTTTCAATCTAATTAAATTTCCCGATAAGTCAAAACTATTTATGTTATTTTTATTTAATTTTATTTCGAAAAGGATTTTGCAATAAGAAATAAAAAAATAAAAATAAAAAAAATAATTTTATATTTAATTCATTTTTTAAACATAGTCAATTTTGTTTAAGTTTTGTCAGTTGATTTCAAGTTTGTCAAGTCGAATTAAATTCTTTCAAGTTTTATCAATTTCTTTCAATATAATCAATTTTGTTCAAAATTAATCAATTTCAAAATCAGTCAACATTTTCAAGTTAAAGTTAGTCAAATCACCTAATCGCCGGATAACCGCATTTAGCGGCCATTTCCAGTGCATAAAACCTTCTCGAAGTGGAAATATGAACCCGAACCTGTTCTCTGGATCTTTAAAAAGATTTTCTGTTAGGTCTTTTAAAATATTTAGTGGTTTCCTAATTATCCTTAAAATTAGGTGGCGACTCTGTTTTCCTTCAAATTTCAAGAATTGGTTTTCTTTTAAATTAATTGAGAGTTGAAATCGATTTTCAAATTTTCTTTTTTTTCAAATTAAAAAGCCATTTTTTGGCATAACACTAAGTACGTAGGATGCAATGCAACAAGACATAAGTCAATATAGTCAAAATGCATAATAATATGCAATAGATAAGCATAATCTCAATATGGCATGCATGATCAATGCTTGAAGTAAAACATGTTTATGAATCATTCAACTTGCATAGAACATGACACATATGTGGGAAGAGACCTTAATCGACAAAGAGTAAGACCAAGTGTACTACAACTTGGAATCCCCAGATTACCCCTCACTGGTAAAGAAGTGGTCTACTTACCAAGGTAAACCATACTTCACCTTATGGGAACCTGTCCCATTTCGGAGAAGTAATCCAAGTTACATGAACTTGTCCCATTTTGGGGTGGATTTCATTAAAAAGTGCACTAAATGGGTCCACTAGTAAATCAAAGGTAAAATATACTCCTGCATTGGCACATATTTTGAGGAAGAAAGCAAATCCTCCATCCATCGGTGCTAAGCCTAATCCTACAGAATAATTAAAATAATTACACTTTAGCAATTTGCAAGAAACATGGAAGCAAGACATGAGTAGCTCTAAAATATCCTTGAACTCTAATGGTGAACCTAACTTTAAAACATAAGAATAGATCATCATCAAACAATACTCTTGCATTAACATCAAAGGCTCACAAGAGGTAAAATCGTTAGAAGAGGGCTTAATCCATCATTTACAATATCATAGACATTTTCATGAATTCAATATATTTTAAAAGCGCAAAATCATTATAAAGTCACTTGACTCATAGATCATGCAATAGATCATTAATAACTTTAAGAATCCTCAAAAAGACTTTTTATCAAATACTTGGTGGGTGTATAATGCTTGTTCAAAATTGTACAATTCAAGGGTTTAATAATATGAGAAAAATCAATGCAAATCAATACACCAACATATAGTAAAACCCTCATATAGAATACCTTGAAATCCATCATCAAATCTCATAATAGATCATAGTTTTATAGCTCAAAACATGCATAATCTCAATAGACAAAACCCATTCATAGTACAAGCCTGAAGTAAGTAGTCATATATAATAAATCAACATTTCATAAAACCCCAACATATTTTATATTCATAATCCATAATAGAAGATACCCATAGATAATACAACTTGAAAACATGCAATTTTTATCGAAATAGAGATTGGGCTCCATGAGTGAAAAGACCTAATGGATAAAACACACATACCTAAATTTAGGAATTCCTTGACGTAGACTTGAAGAGAATCTTGAATCTTGAATAGAGTTCTTCAAATCTGGAATTAAGCTTAAGACACTTGAATTTAGATGAAATATTTGGTTAAGTCTTGGAGAGGTTTTTGAGAGGGTCTTGAGTGATATAGAGTTGAAAAATGGCTAAGTATAGGTGTTTTCACGCATAAGTGGGCATGGGATCATCCCTTGAGCCAAAATGAAAAACCAAGGAAAATAATACACTGGTCTGCACCCTTGGTGCAATGCGAAGTTTCTCCAATACTAATCCACACCCCTGGCGCATCGCGGCCAGGGTGCGGATGGCCACTGAAAATCGTAAATTAGTAAAAATTATTTTTTGCTACAGGTCCTCTAAAATCGGAGTTATACCCATTTTTCACTCAATTTTTCCCCTTGATCAAGAATATGAAGTCGAATTTTTGATATCACACATGGACTTTGAGATATATGAAAATTATAATTATGGGCATTTTCGAATCTCATTTTTGGGGCGTTTCAATATCTCCCCCTTGGGAACATTCGTCCCCGAATGTCAAAGAAATGTATATAAGAGAAGTAATGGTGAAGATTTAAGCCCAACATGAATGCAAAACATGCACTTAAATATCTTTTTCAAAAATCTCAACATGAATATTAAAAATCACTATAAACTTGTCAACATAAACATGAATGCATGCAAAATGACATAAGGGCTGAAACTTAAGACTTAAAATCATATAGGGGACTTAAATTAGTACCTTCGTCTTGAGTGTAATGGAAGATATGGATATCACTTTCTCATGTCCACCTCGACCTCCCATATGGCACTTTTAACTTGTTGATTCCTCTAAAGGACCTTGACGGAAGCTACATCTTTGTTTCTCAACTTCTTCAAATGTCTATCCATAATCTCCACCAGGACCTCCTCATAAGTCAAATTATCTTCTACAATACCCATAACATCCAAGGGCACTATAGCACTTTAGTCACCCACACACTTTCTCAACATGGACATATGGAAAATCGGATGAGCCATGTCCATCTCCATAGAAAATTCCAACTCATATGCATCCTTACCGACTCTCCTAAAATCTTTATAAGGACCCACAAGCCTTGGGCTTAACTTCTCCTTCTTGCCAAATTAGACCACACTATTCATGGATGAGATCTTCAAATAGACCCAATCAACAACCTTAAACTCAAGATCTCTT
Source organism: Solanum clarkiae (assembly GCA_011800125.2). Lineage (NCBI taxonomy): Eukaryota > Viridiplantae > Streptophyta > Magnoliopsida > Solanales > Solanaceae > Solanum > Solanum clarkiae. The sequence goes on from JAABOM020060784.1 coordinate 8,594, forward strand.
CTCTTCACACTGAAGTAGGACTTTTGTCTACTTTGGGCTGTTTTAAATCTCTCCCTAATTAACTTCACCTTCTCCAAGGTTTCCATGACCAAATACGGATCTAGCAAAGCCATTTCCCCCACTTCAAACCAACCAACCGGGGATCTACAATGCCTATCATAAAGAGTTTCAAAATGAGCCATACAAATGCTTGAGTGGTAGCTATTATTGTACACAAACTCAATGAGTGGAAAATGTTCATCGTAACTACCCTTAAACTCAGTAGCAGAGCCAAAATATTTTCTAAGGATGGTCAAATTTTAAAGGAGTGATTAATTTTTCTTTAGTGGACTGGGTTCACAAACTATTTAAGATTTTACTAATGAGTGGGTGCACCCAAATTTAAAATTAAACTACATATCATTTATCTTAATCACATAAAAATATAACATTATAGAACTATCAATGGTATAAATCAACACTAATATAGAAAAGTCAACAAAATAATTTAGCTTCTAGTTAAACTATAACTTTAATTTTTTTTTCATATTTATCCTTCTTTTTAATGAGATTCTTTCTCGAAAAATAATTTAGGAATAATTAAAAGAATAATAATAAAAAATAATTTTTGATTTTATTTTTAAAGTGTGTGTTATATCTTTATAATTCACGTAATATGAAATGAAAAAAAGAAATAATAAAATTTCTCAAACCATTTAATAGGTCTAAAACATTTAAATAACTTAAGTGAAACTATGAAGAAATAATAAAATTTCTCAAAGCATTTAATAAGTCTAAAGCATTTGAATAACTTGAGTAAAAAGGTGTGATTCTTAATTAGTAAGTTAATAAATTTATTGAATGAAGTGTAATCAAAAGCTAAAACAAGAAACACAAAGATAAATGAGCGATCTTTATTTTCCTTCTTTTTAAAAAAAAAAAGAAATAGCCACAAAAGATTGCATTGAAAAAGAAAAACAAAAGTGCAGCAAGCCAAGCTCAAACTGCACACCTCAATGACTAAACATGCACGCCAACCACTGGACTACGGGCGCTTCTTGTTACTAAGGGTGTCCATTTAAAAATATATTAGAGTAATACAAAATATTTTACCTATATATACAGTGTGATTTTTTTACGAAGGGTGTTTGGCTGACCAACCTTGTTACTGTAGCTCTACCCCTGCTTGAACTCCAAAACACAAAATCTAAGCATATTCTTAAGAGTTTGGATAGTTTTTTTGGTTTGACCATCTGTTTGAGGATGAAAAGTCAAGCTAAGCTTAACCTTGGTACTAAGACCTCTTTGGAAGGACCTCCAAAAGCGAGAAGTGAATTGAGCCCCATGATCCAAAATGATAGACAAGGGCACCTCGTGCAATTTAACCAACTGATGAATGTACAATTTGGCATAATCTTCAGCACTATAAATAGTTTTGACCGGTAAAAAGTGAGTTGACTTTGTCATTCTATCCACAATAACCTAAATAGAGTCAAATGTTTCCTAGTCTTCGGCAACCCAACCATAAAATACCTGTTGATCTCTTCCCACTTTCAAGTAGGAATCTCTATATCTTGGGCCAGGCCAACCGGCCTTTGATGTTTAGCTTTCACTTGTTGGCAATTGTGATATTCGGATATGAACTTGGCAATGTCTCTCTTCATACCACCCCACCAATATACTTTCCTCAAGTCTTTATACATCTCTGTAGAACTGGAGTGAATGGAATAAGATGAATTATGGGCTTCCTTCAAGATCATTTCTCTCAAATCACCCACATTTGACACATATAATCTACCTTGGTAACTAAGGGCACCATCTCCCCCTTGGAAAAAAACCTCCACTTTACCATCTCTCACCAAGGCCTTCGACATTAGTAAGTCAGAGTCAAGATCTTGTTTTGCCTTCACCTTCTCAATCTAAGAAGACTTAGAACCATCAACAACCACTACACTCCCATTATCAACTTCATCCAACCTAACCCCCAATCTAACCAAGCGGTGGACCTCTCAAGATACCTCTTTGCCACTATAATCAACTTGAGTTAGACTACCTATAGACACCCTACTTAGAGCATCAGCCACAACATTAGCTTTGTCGGGGTGATAATGCACAGTCATATCATAATCTTTAAGGAGCTCTAACCACCTTCTTTGTCTCAAGTTAAGATCTTTTTGGGTGAACACATATTGGAGACTCTTGTGGTCGGTATGCACATCAACATGAACCCCATACAAGTAGTGACTCCAAATTTTCAAAGTAAATACCACGGCCGCCAATTCAAAATCATGGGTGGGATAATTCTTCTCATGCACCTTAACTTGTCTAGAGGCATATGCTATCACCTTACCATTTTGCATTAAAACACACCCCAAACCAATTCTTGAGGCATCACAATATACAACAAATCTTTCCAACCCTTCCGGTAGAGCCAAGATAGGAGCGGAGACGAGCTTATCTTTCAAAGTTTGAAAACTCTTTTCATACTCATCGGTCTACACAAATTTTGCCTTCTTTTGGGTCAACTTAGTCATAGGAGAAGCAATAGAAGAGAAATCATTAACAAACCTCTCGTAATAACTCACCAAAACCAAGAAACTTCTAATGTCTGATGGAGTCAAAGGTCTAGGCCAATTTCTAATCACCTCTGTCTTCTTAGGATCCACTTTAATGCCATCACCTGACACCATATGCCCTAGAAAAGCAACCTTTTTCAACCAAAACTCACATTTCTCATGATCGCCAAAAAGAGTGGCAGATGCCTGGGCTCGTTCCTCCCGATAAAATAGAAGGACAGACGGTGTTGAAGTTTCGCTCTCCTTTGGATATCAGGAATGAGAGGGCATTCTAATTCTGAAACCAGAACGGCGCGCGAAATGGGCGCAACCTCGGGCTCGGGAATGTGGGGCTGCACTTCTCGTACCCGATGAGAAAAATGGGATCACTTCTTATGGACTCGTTGAGAATGATTCTGATCTAGTTCATGGCCTATTAGAAGTAGAGGGCGC
>JAABOM020060785.1:0-11579 GCA_011800125.2 Solanum clarkiae
GTGTGTGTGTGTGTGTATATATATATAAACTCATGGAATAAGCCTTCAATAGATATTCATGCTTGATCAATCAATATTGAAAGAATCCAAACTCAAATCATATTTATAATGCATAATAAAGTTAACTTATAAAATATTTAACCTTAAAAAACATGAAAATTGGTAATGGAGAAGGATTGGCTTCATGTGTGGAAGAATCCCTATGAATAAAGCCCACATACATTTTACAAGGAGTTTCTTGAAGGAAATCTTAAGGAAGACTTAGGCTTGCATTGGGTCCTTCAAGTCCAAAACAAGTTTTTAAAATATCTTAATTTAGATGAGGGAATTGTGAGGAATTAGGAGGAGTTTTGGGAGGGTTTTTGAGTGTTCTAGGGTTTGAAAATGGCTGAAGAGTAAGGTATTCCCATATATATAGGCTTTGGGTTATTACTCAATTACGCTTAAGTGAAAAAGACTATTTAAGGAACTTTTTGAACTAGAGTGCGATAAGTCCGCATGCGGACTTTTTATGGAGTAGCACATTTTCATGAAAAGTTCAATTTTCCCTTGTTTTGGCCCAAGAATGAGATTAGGCCATTTTTAAACTAGTAGGCGACAAGTCTGTGACGCAAACTGGTCACATACTTTACTGGTTAAGCCTCGAATCAGCTAAAAAGTTATTTTTCACTATGGGTCATCTAAAAATCAAAGACCACCTCTTCCCTATAAAATTTTGCCTCCTAAAATAAATATAAAGTTGGATTTGTGAAATCATACACAAATTTTAAGATATATAAGAAATACATTATAGAATATTTTTTCTAGGCGTGTGAAAGGTGTTATATCCCAGATTCTCTTTGTGAGAAACCTCGTTAAAAGATTCTTCAACCTATTATTTAGTAGACAGAATATGGGTTCTCTTTCTATCTATCCTCACCTCAAACCCTAGGCTTTAAGTTTGTTTTTAATATTTATTTTACTGTTATCCACTGTTTTAGGGTTCTATTGTTTCAAGATTCCCTATTGCTTTCCCCCACCCTATGTCCTTCTGTTTATTTGAACCTGAAAACTTCCCTCCACTATAGTGTTATCAATCATGTTATCTGTTTCCTTCCCATTTGATTCATGTTCACCATTCTCCACTTTTCCATCTTTTTTTCCTTCTACATTCTTCAAGAATAGTTCTGGATGTAACACATAACACCCTTGTCCATCATGACCCTGTTGTCTACAAATTGAGCAATACTTCGACATGTAATCATATTTAATAACCATCCATCTTTCCATGACTTCCCAATGTCTTTCTAGACCCCAATATCATTTCTCATGGGAAAATTCCCCAAATGATCCACTTCAACCTTGACTTTAGCACAACTGGGCCTAGTTTGGTTCTTCATTTCCATATCAACTTGCTAGGGTTTTCCTACTGCTTCCGTGAAAAAATATAGGCTATTTCACAAATATGTCCAAAGGTAATGAAGGGAAAGATATTCATGCAACTGCCGCAGATGTTTCCTCCTCAAGATCGAACATCGGATGCCACTTAAATGTTCTCATGGATAATTCCATTGTTTATGCAAGAGAGAAATAATTGGCTAGATAGGAGATTTACATAATCCTCCATGTTGGAAGCTTGAATTAGAACATGGCGTAATCCCAAAACCCCAATATTGCAATAACCCTTCAGTTCACATTATGTAGGAATGAGTTTACATAATTCCTTTATCTCTGGCATGCCATACGAAAATTTTTCAGTAAAAGTGTTTTAGAGTTTCTCCTTTTGGATCATCTGAACCACCTTGTATTCTTCCCATACAATTCTTGGTTCACTATTAAGATATGTAATTGGTCTCATTGGTATAGAGTTCATGATCTACGAAGCCAATTCCTTAAATAAAGAAGCAAAATTCCTTGTGTTATCTATCTTACTAGCTCCTTTAAGAGGCTGGCCCTCAGTTTTGGTGGCTATTGACATCGTTAATAAGAATTGAATTAAAGAGAAGTAGGTTCCTCCTGAGTATGCTGCAACATCATTACTTTGCGATATGCTTTTGAGAGTTCTAGGGGTGCTTGAGACTTTGGGGTAGACAAGTAGCCTAGTTGATACACCGGGTACCTCCTAAACATGAGTTAGGGCTCAACTACCAAAGCAGCACCAGGCCCCTAAGGCCTAATAAGGGTGGGACATCCACCTGCAACACCTATTGTTGAGCTTCCTCCAGCAGCTGACTTTATTGATGATGAGCGGTAAAGATATGAGATACCTTGGAAGATAGACCTACCTCAGTTTCAAGGTGGGAAGACCGAGGACGCTTACGAGTTTTGAGCACTTATAGAGAGTTACTTGGTTTTGTGGGACTAGCAGAGATGCATGGTGTCATATATGTTACCCTCCAGCTCTGTGGGCTAGCCAGGGAGTGGCAGAGGACTTATACATGATCTCTTCCAGTTGGGTTTCCTCATATGACTTCGGAGATATTTTCTGATGTAACCTATGATTAGTTCTTCCTGGGAGTGTCTATGAGGAGAACCATTTAAGGTTTAAGAATTTGAGATTGAACACTATGATAGTTTTTTAGTATAAGATTTGTTTCTGCCAGCAAGATCATCATACTACAGCTATACTTCCGACTAAGGCATTGAGATTTTGCCGGTTTGTGAAAGGGTTGGTTTATTCTATCAGATAGTCAGTGTTTTGGGTGTCTAAGGATGGAGCATCCTTTTAGTCTATTGTTAGTGCTGCCAAGGAGGTGGAACTCATGCAGATAGAGAAGTTTAGGGACCCCAAAATGACCTATTCATTAGGACAATTCTCGGGTACCTCATTTGGAGGTCAAGGCATGATTAGGAGACGTGGTTCATTTCAGCACCATTGGGTTCATGTAGCCTTGCTAGCTTCATAGAGAGGATAGGGTCCTTATGGTTCTTATAGCTTGGATTAGACTTCATCTGATTCCCAGTAGAGGCTTACTGGCCGAGGTGGTTACAATATCCCTCATGTTCCTTCTTAGCAGTAGCTCACCCCTAGATCTTACTTTCAGTGTGGATCTCCAGATCATATGATATAATGGTTCCCTATGCAAACTTATTTTTGACCCTATCATCTTACTGTACAGCCCTAGTTAGAGATCTGGAACCATCAGTTAGAGGTACAGCTCTGCAAACCAGGGGACGGGGTAAAGGTCAGGCCAAAAAGGTGGACACACAAGGGGGAGAGGAGCAGGTGATACTTCTACATATTTTTGTAGTAGGAATATTTTCTACTAGTGGCAAACAGGAAGGCCATTGTTATTGTTCCAATTTGCCATCTTTTGGCATCTATGTTATTTGATACTTGCTCCACTTATTCTTATGTGTCTACATATCTCTCCTTGTTGTTTGACTTGCCATATGATGCTATGTATGTGACTGTTCATGTTTCAGCCCTAGTAGGTGAGGTCTTAGTAGTGGATTAGATGTACTAATCATGTCTTGTGACTTTAGATGGCTATGAGACTTGGGTGGATACAATTATATTAAACATGGTAGATTTTGATGTTATTCTGGGTATAGATTAGCTATTTTCATATCATCATATTCTTGATTTCTATGCCAAAAATGTTACCTTAGCCATGCCAGGTAGACCGAGGATACAGTGGATAGGGCGAAGGGTTCTTATCCTAGTAGAGTCTTATCTTATATTTGCGCCTAAAATTGATTGACAGAGTATGTTTGGCATATTTTGCTTTTATTCATGATACTATTATTGAGCCACTATCTATGGACTCTATTCTTTTAGTTTGTGAGGTTTTCCATGTGTTACCTATGGATCTACCGGGAGTGCCTCCTGACAGGGACATTGATTTTGCTATAGACCTTGAGCTGAGCACTAAACCTATTTCTATCACTCCCTATGATATGTCTGACTGATCTGAAGGAGCTAAAAGAGCAACTCCAAGATCTGTTGAGAAAGGGGTTTATTTTCCCGATTGTTTCACTTTGGGATAACCCAGTCTTGTTTGTGAAAAAGAAGGATGGATCCATGCGAATATATATTGATTACAGGTAGTTGAACAAGGTGACTGTCAAGAACAAGTACCCACTTTCTAATATTAATGACTTGTTTGATCAGCTTTGGGGGGATTTACAGGTAGTTGAACAAGGTGATTGTCAATAACAAGTACCCACTTTCTAATATTAATGACTTGTTTGATCAGCTTTGGGGGGATGCATTATTTTCTAACATTGATTTGAGATCTGGGTACAATTAGCTATGGATTCGGCCTTCAGATATTCCTAAGACGGCCTTTTGGACTAGCTATGGACATTATGTGTTTATTGTTATATCCTTTGGTTCGACTAATGTCCCTGCAGCATTTATGGAGTTGATAAATGGGGTGTTCTGGCCGAACCTAAATTTGTTTGAGATAGTGTTCATTGATGACATCTTGGTCTACTCTAAGATCAGGGAGGAGCATGTGAGGCATTTAAGGATTATGCTTCAGAGGTTTATGGAGGATAAGATCTATGGTAAATTCTCTATGTGTGAGTTTTGGTTGAGTTCCTTGGCATTCTTGGGGCATATGGTATCAAAGGAGGGAATTTGAGTTACCCCAACAAGGATTGAGGCATTTGGGCTTGGACTAGGCCTACCTCAGCCACAGAGATTCACAGTTGGCTGATTAATATCGTCGTTTTGTGTAGGGCTTCTCTACCATTACAGCTCTATTGACTAGACTAATTCAGAAGAATGTCGTATTTCATTAGTCTGATATATGTGAAGAGAGCTTCCAAATGCTCAAGTTATTATTAACCACAAATCATATTTTGACATTGTCGGAGGAGGGAGTTGACTTCACTATTTATTGTGATTCTTTAGAAGTGGGTTAGGTGGTGTTTTAATGTAGAAATGATGGTTATTGCTTATGTTTTGAGGCAGTTGAACGCTCATGAGACGAGCTATCCCACTGCTGATTTTGAGTTTGCTATGGTTGTTTTTGTGTTGAAGTTGTAGTGACACTACCAATATGGACTTCACTGTGAGATCTTTACTAACCATTGCAGCTTATAGTATATTTTCAGCCAGCGGGATCTAAATTTGAGGAAAAGAAGGTAGATTAAGCTTTTGAAGGATTATGACTTTACTATTCTCTATCATCCTAAGAAGACCAGTGTAGTGGCTGATTTTTTGAGTAGGAAGTCCTCCAGTTTGGAGAGTCCAGCAGCTATTCAGGTTAAGGAGTGACCATTGTCTAGAGATGTTCAGAGATTGGCCAGTTTTCAAACTGATGTGTGATGCTTGCTTTTATTGAGTCTTGCTCAGCTTTGATGGATCAAATTAGTGTGAGGCAGTTTGAGAATGAAAGGTTCAGTATCATTTGGGACAAAGTGGCTAGAGGTGAACCTAGAAAAGCAGTGCTTGGTTCCTATTGTGTTTTGAGGATTGGGAGTCATATTTGTGTGCTAAGGTGGATGACTTAATTAGATTGATACTTAAACAAGATCATTGTTCTCGATATTCCATTCAACCAGGGGCAGCAAAGATGTACCATAATTTGAGACAACATTATTGGTGGTGTGAGATGAGGAGAGACATTACTGAGTTTGCGGCAAAGTGCTTGAGTTGCTAACAAGTCAAATATGAGAATCAAAGACCAGGAGGTTGATGAGTCCATATTTCGGACTTTGGGGCTCGGTTGCAAAGAAACCCCTTAGTGTGCTAGTATTTTCATCTTCTAACAAATAAGCATGTTTTGTGATAGGAAATGGGATTAAAAGTGCATAGATGGATAATACTTGGTAAAATCTTAGGAAGGGAGAAAAAGAAAAGTGCAAAAAGGTGGAGAAATACGGTATTGCCAACATACTCAGGGATCCACCAAATACTCAGAGAGATAACCTATCATTGCAGCAACCAAGGTTCCAGGTCAAGCCAAGAAGGTGGTCAGATTTGATATCGCAAAGCATGTTCAGCAAACCATCAAATTACACAATAGATCGCCTAAATTTACAGCACTTAAAGCCCCAAAACACTAATAAGAAGGCAATATGATGGATTCATGGGCGCATTGCCGAATTGGATTGGCGGAATGAAGATTCACCACCTAGTGTTGCAAAAGAGAAATCCTTGTTAAGATGCAGAGGAAACTGATCAAGTACATATTCAACGTATCACCGGAGTGCTCGGCAATGGTTGGCCTTGACGGATGAATATCATTTTGGTAAAATAAACATTTAGACATTTGCATAGAGTATATAAGAAATTTTAAAGAGGACATTGTACATATTAGTTCATGCCATATCAGAACAATTAATCTTCTATAGTAGTACATAAAACTTTCCTCTTAGAGTACAAAGGGGAGTTAGGGTTTTGAAGCTTTTGGGGAGCAACATGAAGAAGATTGGTTGGTGATGGTCAACTAATTTCTATTCAATCTTGTTATCCATATCTATTAGTGATAAGCAACTAATTTCTATTCAATCTTATTATCCATGACTGTTGTTGTGTTTGGTATCAAATCTTTAATTTCTAGTGTTTGTGGCTAAAACTCCCATGTTAGGGGTATGATATCGATATGGGTTTTTGATTTGTCTATTGGGTCTTTGATATTTTGACTTATTTGTAGTTGATTAGAGTGAATTTAAATCCATTTCTATGTTTAATCTATAGTTTCAGGGTTGCAAACTTCGAGTTTACTCCTGATCTCTGATTATTGTTGTAGCCGAAATTATTAGAGTGTGGAAGGGATATAATGGCTGAAAACCTCCTAGGGTTTCAATTGAAGTCCACAACACGGATTTAATGGCTAATGTATTAGGGGTTTTGCTGAGACTTCTAGGCCAACCATGTCCTCGATGGTCTACATATGATTTTTAGTTGATTCATGTGAAGCACTCATGTGTCATAGCTGATATGGGTTACAAGCAACCTAGCCTATTCACTAAATGTCAACTCATGTAGTTCGATATTTAGACCCAGTTGGTAAATCGATTTCCATACTTACACATCCCCAACATCTTCCCTTAATTGTTGTTTGAGCTGTTAATTAGAATTTGTTTAGTTCAATCATTACTTTTGAATATTACAACATCCCATATCCTAAAATTACTTAACCCAACGAGTCCCTTCTACCTTGAACAATGATTTCCTGTGGGATCAATCCAAACATCTAAAATTGGGTTATTATACTGATGACAACTGCCTCTGCTTCCTTTGAATAGCCAGGTTGAGCAACATCAAAACTGGCGCCGTTCTCGGGGAATTGGCATGTTCATATTAGAAGTGTTTATTGATCTTTGTTCTTGTAGTTAGAGTTACTTTACAGTTTTCTTATTGTTTTTTTGCTGTTGAAAAATAGGTGTTAAATTTGAGGATGATGAGAGTGTCCACGATGAGAATGATAGAGACAAGAATGATATGCAAGGTGTTAACTGGGGTCAAGTAAAGAGACCGATGCTATCCAACTACCCCCATTGACCGAAGGAGTTGATTTTCATGTAACAAGTATCATGTTGCAGCTCCTACAGCTAAAGGGATTGTTCAGAGGGCTTGGGCATGAAGATCTTCATGAACACCTAAGGAACTTTTTTGATGTGTGTGTCCCATTCAATTTTAGGGGAGTAAGTCAAGAAGACATTCGACTAAGTCTATTTCCTTTTTTCATCATCAGAGAGGCATTGAGGTGGCTAAGCTACCTCATGATTTTATTACTTCACGAGAGGAGAAACAAAATGCATTCCTCGAAATTTTTCTCCCTCCCTCGAAGATGTGAGTTGCTGCATGAAATATGGCTCCGATTTTGAAAACTCTTACTCCAATGTCCTAACAATGGAGTTTCGGACCATATGCTCTTGTAATACTTCTTTGTGAGCCTCAACGCAGCGATCAAAGGAGTAGCTGATCAATTAGTGAGAGGAGGCCTCATGACACATATATTCGCTATATTTTGTAACCTCCTAGATGGCATGACAAATATTAAACGAGAATAGTACACAATAGATGACATGGTACCTTCAGGCCACAGAGGTCTGACCAAGGAGAAGCTTACTAAGGATCAAGAGAGGGATGAGAATATGGCTAAAATGTTGACCCAACTTTATCTCTTGACTAAGAGTGTCATGGGAGGAAATCATAAAAATGTGAATGTTGTGGGAGCAACTGGAGATGTGATGTTTGAAGGTGCACTATTTGAAGGCAGTTACAACGAGGAGGTACATAGGAAACCAAATGGTGGGTTCTCGGTCAGATTTTCCAAGGCCACTCGAGAACCAATATTTGAACAACAACTCTAGATTGCAAGCTCGTGCATGGACTGACCAACCTCATGTTAGGGTTGGAGGAACCGTGATCGAGATAGGTATATTCCACCTCAGGATAGCGTAAATGTTGTTGAACCTGTGGTGAATCAAGAGAATCTTCGGACTGAAGAAATGCTCACCCAAATCTTGAGCAATATGGAAGGCCTGAATGAAGTAGAAGAAAAGAAAGGTGTGGTTTTTGTTGACATTGATGAGTATAAAGCTCATGTTGAAGATTGTGATGGTCTTGGCAATCCGAAGAACGATAAGTAAGAGAAAATTGGGGATGATATTATGAATGTCAAGAAAGTTTTCCCCAAAAAAGCTAGTCCAGCTTTAAGGTTGAAACACCTGAAGTCAAGGTTGATCCTCCATTTCATAGAGATTGAAGAAGAAAGAGAAGGATGCCAAGTTTCAAAAGTTCCTCTCTGTGTTCAACTCATTGGAAATAAATATTCCACTTATGGAAGCATTGATTAAAATGCTAGGTTATGCTAGATTCATGAAAGAGTTGGTTATGAAGAAAAGAACTCTTGAGTGTGAGACAATTGAAGTGTCTCATAATTGTAGTGCAATCTTGACACAAAAGTTCATAGTGAAGAAAGAGGACCCAGGTGCATTCACTTACCATGCACCATTGGAGCCGCAAAACTCAGTAAGGCCCTATGTGACTTGGGAACAAGTATAAACCTCATGTCATAGACATATTTAAGGAATTGGGATTTGGGGACCCCTTCACCAACCACAATGCATCTGCTCATGGTTGATCAGTCTATCCAGTAGAGATTTTACATGATGTGTTGGTGAAGGTGGACGAATTCATTCTTCCTATAGATTTTGTGATCTTGGATTGCGAGGTGGATACAAACATGTCAATTATCTTGGGTAGGACATTCTTAACCATCAGACGAGCTGTTGTGGATGTAGAGACTGGAGATCTTAAGTTCAGCATGAATGGTGAGGAAGTATTGTTCAACATGTCCAGAACTCTAAAATCGAGAGATGATCCTGAGGTATTATATGTAATTAGTCAATCGGAGGTGACTTGATGAAGAAGAGGAATTACATTGTGCGACGGCATTAACTAAGCCATTGCTTGGGAAGTAAACCAAGGTGATTATTTACTTCTTATTAGTTTTAAAATAATGGTTTTTAAATTGTTCTAGGTTTAAAAAGAGAAGAACTAGAGTGTAGAGTTGAGAGGGCGATCAATGGAACCATACTGCGTATCATCGAGTAAAAAAGGCGACCATCAATTTTACAGCTTTTCGAGTCACTTGGTGACTCTTAAGGTGTTGTCGAATTCAGTAGACAAAATATCAATTTGGAGAATCACCTAAACCAATGGGCGATGGTCAATTCCACCACACTTCTCAACTGAAGGAAAGCTATGCATACTGCAAAACAGAGTGCTCCCTAGCATGCTTGATGAAGTGAAGAAAGTGCTAGGCTGTGTGGTTCCGCATCGACGAACATGCACGGCTCACCGACCAACACAAGGCCTTTCAAATCCCTTGTCCCTTTCACTTTCCATCTTCCCTCCTTTTCACTCCCTTTGCACGCCAAAACCCTCCATTTCCTTTTACTTTGAAAATTTTCACAAAGAGGTTGAGGATATTCATCACCAAAGCATCTTTAAGGATTTCATTGTGTCTCACCATTGAAAAGGTAAGTTCTTAGCCCTTGTTTTAGTTCTTTTGGTGGTTTACCATAGTTTAAAAGGTTGATTAAGGTTTGTGAATGTGGTAATAATGCTTTAGTGTTTGAAATCTTGTTAGAAACTAGGTGGATAGATCTTTAGAGTGATGCTTGAACCTTGTATTGCATAAATGAGTGATTTATTGTCGGTTTTGATTCTCTTTATATGTGTTCAAAATGGTGGTGCTTATAAGTTGGGTTAGGCTTATGGATGTCTAATTTATTTCCCAATGGTGGATTGTTTGTGGGTATGTCTCAATTTAATATTTGTTATCATGCTTGAATGTTTTCACTTGAGACAGTGCCATGATCATGAGAATTTGTTATTGAAAATGCTTGCTTATTTGGATTGATTGTTTCTATAGGCTCTGGACGAAGTCTAAGTAACCCATAATCTCTTTTAAGTGAAGTGAACTTGCCCGATAATTGATTGGGTGACGCAATTCTTAAGGATAAGTGTTCAGTTGATTGAGTATATGGTCATGGAAACCATGTGATAGTGATAATCAAGAGTTGAGCATGCATTGATGTGCTATAGTGGGGTACTATGTGATTTTCATCCATGTTGTCTATGGAAAAGTTATTGAATTTTCAGTGAATAGATAAAGGGTCAGGTCAGTCACATTCGACAATGGTAATTTTGACTGCCTACGTGAACTCGGCAATATGCCTAGTGGTTACATGCATCGCCTTAATTGACTGATCTTCATGGGTTATTGCTGCAGTGATGAACCTTTTTCATCGCTAAATCAATTTGGCATATCGCTGAATATGCATGAGTATCGCCGAAAGTAGCAGCAGCCTAAAGTCTGAAAATTGTTCAAAAAGGTTATGATCTTATTTATCGCGGAATCAATTCGGCACAACGCTGGCTACGTTCTATGGTCAAAAGGTCTAGTTTACCCTGAATGTTTCTTTTTTTTGATCAAATTTTACACCTTATTGCTTTATAGCTGCCTCTTGCAAGATATTTGGAGGTTATTATTGTGCAGAAATGGGCAAACCTAAGGAGCAAGTCACTCGAGGTAGATCTAGGGTTGCTAAGAGAGTCGTTATAGCCCTCGAAAGAATAGAACGAAGGTATCAACAACCTCAAAAAGAAGTGCAAGAAAAGCGGAAAACGAAAGTAGCTGAGCACAGAGAAACCACCAGTGATGATGAAGGACCACTCAACATAAACTAGACCAGTTCAGAGGAAGAGGAAGAAAGATCTAGCTCTTCTAAGAGGTAACTATAAGATAAGTAAGTCTCTCCCCATGCAAAGGGTTTGGTTAAGATATGCTAGATTCCACCAAGTATACAAATGGAACCTAACCATACATGTCCTCTGATTATATCTTTTAAATCATCTATAGTAACAATCTACCCTTCCCCTCCAAAAGGTGATTTTAGTAAATAATCAAATATGATACTCGGGCTAAGAGTCAAGTTGGTAATTTTTCTTATATCTCCCCCTCCCGAGAGCCCAGGTATCATATACGCCCCCAAAATAATGAGCCTTGAATAGTAGAAGAAAAAAATGCACTTTATAGCCTCAGGGCCCTCGTGAGGAGACTATACTATAGAGGGGACTATACTATATATAGAAAGAAAGAAAGAAGGTTCTTTCTTTCTATATATAG
>JAABOM020060786.1:0-11579 GCA_011800125.2 Solanum clarkiae
TTATTCTTTTGGTGGTCATAATATTGGAGCTATAAGGCTGTATATGCAACATGTGACATGTAAATAATCATACAATATAATATGAAAATGAAGAGAGTATGTTAGACAATGGAATACGTATGAATTGAAGCAACTCATGAACTTTATTTAGCAACAAGAACTCATGTACTTAATATCCATATATGTATGTAACTTTGAAGATAACTATATATATATATACAAGAGCATATGAATATGTGGAAGAATGGACATATAGCTGATTGATATGTAAGAGTAGACAAATGCCTTTACTTACCACGGGATCTATGTTTCATGCCAAATGATATGAAATCAAGTAACCTTACATACCTCGTTGTATGACCTCGTTACTACCTTGGAGTGGCTGTGGTTTCCCTCAAATATTTATCTATAGTATATTAATCAATAATACTAGTATTAGCATCAACAAAACACTTCTAGGCAGTCCAATATCACAAAAATGATCACCCGGACAGCAAGCTTTCAACTAACGATGCAAAGACGATTCTTCAATCTTTTCGCTTATAAACGTATTTTTTAATAACCATTCTTATGTACATGTTATGTATATCTTATTTTCAAACTCTTATCAGTCCTAAAACAGTCCACACAACCCAACACATAATAATTCTTCACACCATACGAACAAGCGGCATAACGCTACATCCTTTCACCACACTTCAATGTCAACAAATCCCAAGCTTGTCTTAACTTTTCCCTAAATTATTTCCAACACTTTTACCACATAAAACTAGTCTTAATATAGTCCAGAAACAGTCCCAAAATAGGTTAAGGTCATGGAACAACATATTATAATTTTTAGCTCTCAAGTTTCTTTTAAAAGTGAAACTACGACGTTGTACAACAACTCATCTTTGTGGACTATAAAAGTGGTGCAGCAGCTTAATTACATGACTTACAACCTATATATTGTTAAAATAAATGTCTTTCTTCATATTTCATCCAACCAATTAGAAGAAAATCCTCTTGAAAAATAAGAAACGTTCACAACAATACTTAGGACACATGCTGTCCAGAATTTCCAGCTTAACATAATAGAATATACTTCTTGTTTTATATGAAGAAACTATACTGGCAATATCTATAAATTCAACCATGTTAATAACACCAAAGTCTCTTCATACTAAAGTCCAAAAATCATACAGAAGTCATTAAAACAAAATGCAAGTGTGCAGTAACTTTCTGGACACAAGCTAGCCAGAATTTCCAGCAAATTTCCAGCAAAGATACTATCATACACTTCTTGTTTTTCATGTAGAAACCATAGTAAAAACACAATTATAACTACTTACCTTTACTTTATATGTTCTGGATTCCTTTCAAAATCCTTAGACAAGTGAGTTTGCAGCTTGGTGAAGTGAATTATGGAGAGGACAAATGACTTTAAGAAAGCTGAAACTTTATTTCCTAGTGGAATGGTTTAGTGCTGCACTTAGTCCATTTTTAAGGATCAAATTGGCCAACTTTGTCTTCCACTTTT
The DNA here is from genome assembly GCA_011800125.2 of Solanum clarkiae. NCBI lineage: Eukaryota > Viridiplantae > Streptophyta > Magnoliopsida > Solanales > Solanaceae > Solanum > Solanum clarkiae. The sequence continues at coordinate 1,520 of JAABOM020060786.1, forward strand.
GACCTGATAATGACACCTATTAATAGTCTATTATTGCAGCATCTTATCCTCCAAAATTGGGCTCAATTGGGTCTCAAATATGATGGACCTATGCTGCCAATTTCCAGCTTTCTTCTTAGTTGGTTTTGGGTCTAAATGGCCAAATTGTTTGTAGAGTACTTAGGACATTTTTAAATTCTTCTTGGACTGAAAATAAGGTCCATTTATGATACTAAAACATTTCCCAAAGTTACAACCTTAACAAGGAATTTATTCATAACCGAACTTGAACAAATTCAGTGTCGAGCCTCATCTCCGTTTGGCTATCAATTATAAGTAGGTGACTCTCCTACTAAATTATTAAGTCACATTATAACCTCAATTATTTACTTAGTTTAGGGCTGATATATCCTTAATTTAACACCAACACATATATACCATCAACCCTTTTAAGCACTTAGAATAACATATCGCCTATTAACACGAGATTCAAGCACTTTCAAGAATTGATGCTGATTTGACCAAACCATAACATGATTCATTTACATAGCATTAGTACATGTAAAATTTGAGGTGTTACATAGAGACAGAAAAATTATTTCTAAGGGTTGTATCTACTACCTTGTGAGAGTTAAATTTGATGATGTTGAGTTTCCTATTGTTGAGTCAGTCCCGATCGTGAATGAGGTTCCAAAAGTGTTTCCCAAGGATCTGCTCGGAATCCCTCCTGACAGGGAGATTGACTTTGGAATTGATGTTCTTCCTTATACCCAGCCTATCTCAATTCCACCTAATAGGATGGCCCCGCTGAATTGAAAGACTTGAAAGGATAATTGAAAGGTTTGTTAGAGAAGGGCTTCATAAGGCTGAGTGTTTTTCTTTAGGCTGTCCCTGTCCTACTCGTGTGGAAGAAAGATGGGTCTGTCAAAATGTGTATTAACTATAGGCAACTGAATAAGGTCACCATAAAAAATAAGTATGCTCTCCCAAGGATAGATGATTTGTTTGACCAACTTCCTGGTGCCTCTTATTTCTCAAAGATAGACCTCAGATCTGGCTACCATCAGTTGAAAGTGAGGGAATGTAATATTCCAAAGACAGCCTTTAGGACTAGATATGATCATTCTGAGTTCTTGGTCATGTCATTTGGGTTAACGAATGCACCTGTAACCTTCATGGACTTGATGAATAGAGTGGACAAACAATATCTTAATATGTTTGTAATTGTAGACAACATTTTTATGTATTCAAGAGATGATGAGGAGCATGCAAACCACCTCAGAATTGTCCTCCCAAAAATTAAGGACCATGAGTTGTATACAAAATTCTCAAAATGTGAATTCTGGCTTAAGTCTGTGGCTTTCCTAGGCCATATTGTCTCCGGTGATGGTATTCGAATGGATTCTCAAAAGATTGAAGCGATTATGAACTGGCATAGACTGACCTCTTCGACTAACATAAGATATTTCTTGGGGTTGGCAGGCTACTACTGCAGATTTGTTGAGGGATTTTCTTCCTTCTCCATACCATTGACTAAGTTGACTCAGAAAAAGGTCAAATTTCAGTGGTTCGAAAGTGAGAAGAGTTTCCAAGAGTTGAAGATTGGACTGACTACTGCACCCATTTTTACCTTGCTTAATGGGGCCAAAGATTTTGTAATCCATTGTGTTGCTTCGAGAGTTAGATTGGGATGCGTGCTGATGCAGAGAAGGAAGGTGATAGACTATGCTTCAAGACAACATAAGATCCATGAGAGGAACTATCCGACCCATGATCTTGATTTGGCAACGATGGTGTTTGTACTTAAAATCTGGCACCACTACTTGTGTGCAGTGCATGTGGAGAATGATGAGGGAGGAGTTAATGTTCAGAATGGGTCTGCTTCATCTTTAGTGGCAGAGGTGAAATAAAAATAAAATTGAGATCCTACCATACTCCAATTGAAGGAGGATGTCCACAAACCGAAAGTGATGGTTCTCCAAAAGAGGAGATGGGGTGTTGAGATACCAGAGTAGATTGTGTGTTCCAGATGTTGATGGTATTTGAGATAGAATCATGGTTGAAGCTCATAGAACTAGATATACCATTCATCCTGGCTTTACCAAGATGTATCATGAATAAAGAGAAGTTTATCGGTGAAATGGAATGAAGAGAGGCATTACTGAGTTCGTCTCAAAGTGCTTGAATTGTCAGCAAGTGAACATTGAGCGTCAAAGGCCATGTAGATTAGCTCAGAACTTCGAGATTCCTGAATAGAAGTGGGAGATGATTAATATGGACTTTATTTCTGGTATACTGAGGTCTCGAAAGCAGTATGATTTGACATGGGTGATTGTGGATAGGATCACCAAATCAGCTCACTTCTTAGCAGTTAAGACAACCAACACCACGGAGGAGTATGCTAAGTTGTACATCCAGAAGATTGTGAGGTTACATGGAGTTACTTTTTCCATCGTCTCGGACAGAGGAGCTCAATTCATCTCCCAATTTTAGAGATCCTTTTAGAAAGGATTGGGTACCAAAGTAAATTTGAGAACAAACCATTCATCCACAGACAGATGGCCAGGCAGAGTGTATTATCTAAACGTTAGAGGATATTTTGAAAGCCTGTGTTCTTGATTTCAAAGGAAATTGGGATGATCACCTACCATTAATTGAATTTGCATATAACAATAGTTATCATGCAAGCATTCAGATGGCTCCCTACAAAGCTTTGTATGGGAGGAGATGTAGATCACCAATTGGGTGGTTCGAGGCTCGAGAAGCAAAGTTGATTGGGCCCAATCTTGTCTATCAATCAATAGAGAAGGTTAAGGTTATTAAAGAGAGGTTTAAAACTGCACAGAATCACCAGAAATCCTACTCCAATACGAGGAGGAGAGATTGGAGTTTAAGGTAAAAGATTGGGTATACTTGAAAGTGTCACCTATGAAAGGTGTCAGGAGATTTTGGAAGAAGGGTAAATTGAGTCCACACTATATTGGACCTTATTGGATTGTGAAGATGATTAGGAAGGTTGCTTACGAATTAGAGTTACCTTCCAAGTTAGATGGAATCCATCCAGTATTTCACGTGTCAATGTTGAAGAAATGTTTGGGAGATCCTAACTTGGTGATCCTTATGGAGAGCATTGGAGTTAAGAATAGCTTAACCTGCGAAGAAATTCTAGAACAATACTTGATCGTCAGATTTGCAAGTTGAGAACCAAAAAGATAGTCCCGTTCAAAGTCTTGTGGAGAAATCAATTCGTTGAGGAAGCCACATGGGAAACTGAGGAAGAAATGATAGCAAAATATCCACACCTATTCATGTCAAATGATGAGAATGTTGAAGGTAATTTCCTTACCCTTAACTAATTGATTTATCTATTATTGATTTGTCATGTCTATTCTTGAGTCGGTATAGGGATTGTTATTCATTCCTTGATGTCCATCTTTACTCATCATTCGAGGAAGAATAATCCCAAGGGGGAGATGATGTAACACTCGATAAAATTATCAAAATACCCCTAGAATATAGATGTTTGTGTAATGCATCTTTCCATGCTTCATTTTGAATCCGAGAATGGATATGCAATCAACATCAATGGGAGTTAGAAAACTCATTCAAAAAAATTTTGAAAAAAATACACTAGTCTGCACCCCACTTGCGTCACGAACTAGCTATTCCGAAGTGAAATTTTTCTTTTATTTTGAGGGGCATTCCAATCAATTCTCAACCCCTTCTAAACTCAAAACATGATCAAATTAGGTCATTGTGATTCGTAAATAGGATCTTAAACCCCATTCTAAGTCCTTGTCTAAGTATTTGAAAGACTAGGGCTTGAGAGCAAAGAAGAGGAAAACATAGATTGAAGAATTCAAGAGGAAATTCTTGAAGATTGATTAATAAAGATTCATCCAAGGTATGTAAGGCTAAACTAAAAGCTTGATATTGTTCTTTCATGTGCCCCATAGATGGTCATAGAAGAGTTGAAAGTCTAATTAGTCTACATGCATGATTTATGATGGGTTTTCTAGAAAATTATACTTATTACATCTATTTTTCATATGTTGATGATCATCATAAACTTTTTTCCTTGAATTGAATGTTTTTCATGAGATATTGCATAAACTCTACATGTTAATTTTTAAAAACATGCATGAAAGAAGATTGGGATTGAGTCTAGAGCCATGATGGAGAATGTTGATAAAGTTGTGACTGTGACTGTGAATATGAGAATGATGATAGATTGATAGTATTTGATGGTCCACGAGTCTTCCCAAATTAACTCTAATGATTGTCTATTCGATTATTCTCTAATGATTGTTCTAAGCCTTAATCTAGATGAAATGTTGATTGATGAGATGATGAGAGTCCCTATGAGACAGATTAAATGATGAAGTGTCTCCACGAGGCTGATTTGAGATGAGTTGATTGAATGGATTGTCTTATGAGCATTGAGTCTTGGGAAGAGTATCAAGCACTAAAAGAGTAAGAGTTAGTCCAAATCGTACTCGTCAAACTACGTATCCAAGCGTAGTAAGTATTTGAAACATTATATTACGTCGTGGTTCCCTCTTGATAGAGTCCCTAAAATAATAGAGGACTTGTTCGATTTTCTGGTTGTCCCTGGTGGATTCGATTTTTTTCCTACTTGGCAAGTACGAAATGACTTTGGCAACATCAGCGTAATTGTTATAAATCATTGACTCATAAGTGATTGTTGTCGAAAAAGAGAAATACTTAGAAAATTTCTACCTTGAGTACTCTGAGTCAACGTGAGATGAGATGAGTTGAGTTGAGTCTGATTTGATTTATGAGGTTTGATTGGTTGATGGATCATGTCTACTCCTTATTCTTGCTTTAGATGGACACTGACATGTTGATTTGTTATTATTCTGAGTTGATTATTATTTCATATTATTCTACCTGTTTCAGTTTTATTCAGCTATTTTACATATCGTACATTTCACTACTGATGTCATTCAGTTTTGTTTCATTTTATGATGTAGATACAGGGATTAGAGATCATCAATAGGCGCATTGTTGAGGATCTTGAACGTTCAGCTGATTGGTGAGTCTCCCCTACTTCGGAGGATTCATTACTTTTATTTTCATTCTTACTTTAGAGTTAGACTTCCTTATCTTTATTTTGATTGAGGAGCTATGTGTCTATCATTGGCACCACCTTATAGTGACAGAGGCTTCATAGACTAGAGCCGAATATTGATTGTTAAGATTGTGAGCTAGTTCTTTCTACTAGCCTTTCATTTATACTAATATTTGACATATGATAAGATGTGCCCATTTACTTTTCCTTTGTCTTCCGCTGATTAGTAAGATGTATGGATGAATGAATGTGATGAGGCCAAATTGTTCGCTTGGGGAGTAGCAATAGTCTCTAGGTGCCGGCCATGTCTTGGGTCCCCTACCGGGGCGTGAAAATGTGTTAAGGTAGTATAAGGCTTAATATGGGTTGATGAAGGTCTAAACGACATAGCATAGACATAGGATACTAGGAATGATCGAAAATTCCCTTTATAAAAATCTATTAGACCAGACCTCGAAACTCGATTATAGTATGTTGTCCAATCCATGGTCCATAGAAAAGGTTTTTCGTCATGTTGGATTTGACCCCTTTGAAATCCTTCTCTGAAACTCCATCCATGATCCCATTTATGACTCATAAAAGAGTGATCTATAGGTCATCCCGTTGTTTGTACTTCGAACTTTAGAAAGTTTGTTTTCCTTCAAGTGAGACCACCATTCTATGAGCATAATTTACCACTCGTGAAATCATCTATGGCCCGTGAACACCCCTGTAAATTGAATGTTCCCCAAACTTAAGCTACTAAAATTTGTACCTCAGGTCCACGAACACATTGTACGACCTATAGTTCTTTCTACGGACCGGTAAATCCTAATCATAATTCTTACCTACACTTGGAAAAATTTCTGACCTTACTCCCTAATCTGTAAGTCGGCCTCTGAAATTTTCGGACTCCATTTCACCTACACTTTTGCATACCCTCTAACATGTGGGGCTTTTTAGCCAAACTAAAAATCTGCATGCAGGAATGGAAAGCATACATAATATAGATAATATATATACCATTACAACCTCATATCATAACATCTCAATAGTTAAATCTCATCAATAAACAAAGTTCAAGTCATTCAATATATCACACTTAGTACATTTACCACATTGAAAACAAGAGATGACATGGAATAACATGGAATGGAATGCTATGATATGCAAGCAACATAATGCAAATGTCAAATAGTTGTAATGCATGTCTATCCTACAATATACATTCATTGATATAATCAGGCCGAAATCTATGGAGTCCACACATGGACCATGTACACGCCAAAATATTTTCCCTCGACATTTACTTTCATATCTAGCAGGAACCATTTTCTTCATCTTTTCATTTTATTTCTCTTCTTTTATTTTTGCTAGCCAGAACCATTTCCCTTAGGTTTTTCATCATCAATTAGAACATCAAGCATATATATGTCATCATAGCACAACAATCACTTTCATAATCATGAACATATGCAAGATATCCATATCAATCATTTATTTAACAATCAAGTATTCAATTTCATTGTTCTGTCAACATTTGGATCATCATTATCGATAGCAACATACGCTAATCACATCTCATTCATGGTTCAAGTTTCAATAATCTCTTTGTTATCATACTTAGAACTATTCATCTATGGATTCACATTTCAACAATTTTAATAAATGCTAGATCATAAAACTAGTTCAATATTATACATGAATACTTCAATAGGCATTTTTGCATATCAAGAGTCACAACTCAATAATTAGATCAGTGTGAACAACTTCTATAATTTAGCAATCGATATACCAAGTTCAACTCCATATATTAATAATATTTAGGTGTGAAACTCCAAAAAAAAAAATAATTTGGGTGTGTGTATATATATATATAGAAAAGGCAAAATTAGGACAACCAAGGGTAGAATAGTAATTTCAAAGGTTAAGGGAAATTCTTCTGCAACAACACAATCATTGACAATGGATGTCCAGAAACATCTATATGCTTACTTCTCTCTTTTCATACTTACTCTCAATTCAAATATTCCTCTTAACAATATCTCTTACTCAGGAATCTTCTCTAACTCTTTACTCTCAAGAGCTTTTTGATTCTGTTCAACTTCACAGTGAATTACACATCAGGTTCGCTCATCTTTTAATTTTTTTCTCAATTCTTTACTTATTTTTACTTCATCTTGTTTCAATTTTTGCCTTCTTGGGTTCTTCAACACTTCAAGTGTACATCCAAATGTTAGGTTTCAGTTCCACTTTATTATTCTAGACTAACAGCGTGAAAGCACTCGACAATTTGAAAATATTTTCATCCATTCAGAATTTTCTACAATGCTTTGCAGTCGCTTTTTCCTGCTCTTTTTGTTTATTTTATTATCATGTTTTTTAATTTGAATTTATAAAAGTGGAGATGAAGTTCTTTTTTTAATGAAAAATTTAAAATTAGAGTACATCCTAATGCTAATTTGTTGTTGCTTGAAAAATTTGTTGATGGAGTCGTAGCTTAAAGAAAGATAATGACTTTTTTAAAAGCGAGATATGAATAACTAGCAAGGGTGTGATGAATTTTACATTTTATTCTAATTGTATTCTAATTATGAGATTAGTTTTGTTGGGCGTTTGAATTTGGTTGTTAACCAAAGTGATGATTTTTTTTTATTATTTATTTTTGCAGCAAAGACATCCTCAATGTTGTAGAAATAGAAATAGGTAGAGCTGAAGAACTAGGGAAAATTAGAGCATTAGGTTCAATTTTTTGGTTAATCACCACTTTTTTTCTTTTATTTAACATTATTTTATTTTAGTAGTTTATTTTTAGGAATGCATTTGGCTTGAAATCATAACTCAAAAAATTTATAATTTGTACAATTTTATAGGTAAAGTTTTCTACAAAAAGGCATGTGATGTTGATGGTGGTACATCAATACAAGGAAGGTTGTATGTTTCAGGTTCTATTTTCACGAATTTTGTCGATTTCTAAAATGACCCAGTAAATATTTCAGGTTGATACATTCTTTAATCTTTATCTTACTTCTTATCAATTGTTATGAAACTTCCAATCAGTATTTCATGTGAAATGTTGAACTCTTGGTTGTAAATTTTGCACTAGTTAATATATACTTCTGGAATGACCATAGAGTTATTATTCTCTAAAAGAGACCATTGGTTATTGAGTGTTCCAGAATGTCCATAAAGACACATTCCTTTGTAACTGAATGCTGAAACATCTATTTATGAGAGTAACTAATTGTTACAGAGCGTTTTCTTTGTTGAATTTAAAACCTTAATGCTTCTTTATTCAAGACATGAAATGATAAGGTATATGCTAGTTATGCTGGCTATCTGCAGTTTACTATATCTTCATTCTGTCACCTTGAATTTGTTTTATGCTTATATTGAAAAATACACTTGATTGAAGTAAAATTTTCCTTTAATTTTTTGAACTGTTGCTACAGATCGAAGGATATCTCACTCTGATAAGCTAAGAATACAAGATGACTAAGATTGGTGCTGTTAAATTTATAGATTACTTTCTTTCTATATAGAGTTGATTTAAAGGTTATTAAGTTGTCTTCAGATGATGATTAAAGTAGTCGGCCTCTTAGTTACATTATGAAAAAAAAATAATGAAGGAACAGCCAATGGTAGTTACCTGTAGTAAATATAAGCAAGAATTATCAGTTTGTCTTAGCTCACAATAGATTGGCGGAGTAATCATGATGCAGAATCATCTATTTAGTATTAAAACTTGTTGCACTTCACTTTTGCAACTTCCTTTTTTAACTCTCCTGTTGGTTTATTACTTAGTTTACTTATTTTTATATATTATATGTCCACAAAGTCCATGTATATTAGTCCTTGGACAAGTAATTTTACATATATGGCTTACTGTTTATTTTCAGATGAGAGTTGAGATGTTTTACTCTTCCTTTAAATGTTACATTTCTAAGACTAAAGAGACAAACATGACAAAGTTAATTATTATTTTTTTGAGGATTGTGTTTTTGAGAACGTCTTCTCTATCTAGAAAAAAGTAGGGGGAGGGGATTACAAGGTGTCAAATCCTCATCATGAAGGTGCATGTTCAAGTAACCAACTAACTAACTGAGCTATTAAGAGTCTAATAAGTCTAATATTTTTTAGTATTACATATTTTGCAAGACCTCTCTTAGCTAACTCAACAAAATATTGTTGTCACTGATATCTAATTCAAAGGAAGAGAGACAACAAGTCAAAATGAAAATGATATAGCACGAAATTTTTTAATAGTAGGATCTTAAAAGAATAAGGATCTTACATGAAAGCTAATAAGTTGAAGGCACTGCGGAGTACTGCTACTTGAACTGTTCTTCTCAAGTAATGTGCTTGTTGTTCACTACATAGAACCCAAAACAACTTTAATTTGTAAGTTATTGGTATATCAATTTCTATTGTAAAAGTGTTAGTGGCAAACTGTCACGCCCCGTGATGATGTTTACGCTCCAATAAGAAAGCGGTCGTTGTCAGCAATTAACCTAACTGAAGGCTAGGGTCGAATCCACAGGGAATACGGGGCTTTACTACAAGAATTCACTACTAATTATTTCAAGTATAAATAACTAAAATTTCTAAATGGGGGGTTTTTCTTGTGATTTAAAAATAAAGGAAAATAAACACTAAACTAAAACGCGAGGAAACATTTAATTTTAGGGATAACTTGGAAATTATGTTCACCATGGTTCGTTTAATCGATTACCCTAGGCAACATAACTACAATTGAAAATTCACATGCAGGAAGGTAACTTAGGTTCTTCCAGCCCTCTTGTGAAAGTGAAGGTCGAATTTCACCATGGCGCTTGGTCGGCCACCATGGCGTGTCAACTAACCGTTAACTATAGTCCCAGTCAACCTCCTTTTAGTCAAGTTTGATTGATTAGACGTGAACACATCAATCTAATCCTGTCATCTACTTCCCTTTTCCTATTCGTCACTACCTTGGTCGGGCTAGTGATAGTAGGTGGGGTTTGGTATTGG
>JAABOM020060787.1:0-10000 GCA_011800125.2 Solanum clarkiae
CCCAAAAGCTAGCTCAAAGGGAGGAGGATTGCCTAAGCCTTATAAGGAGACCACCCATCCCATTAACCACCAATGTGTGACTTTGTGTCTCAACAGTATTCTTCCTCGAGTGTTAAGGGTCTATGAAAATCGACTTTTATATCTTTAAGAAAGGTAAAGTTTGAACACATTTTACTTTCTTAGACCCTATTTTATGAAATTATATTAAATATATATGATTAATTAAGGTGATATTTGATAGGGTGTGTATACAAATACGCAAAATATAGCGTATTAGTATGATAATATGTTTTTATTTATTATGTTTAGTTTCTTTCTTATGCATCATTTGGTTTAGTCTATTAAAAATAATATGTATTACATAATATATTGAAAAGAATGCGAAAGAGATTTTTATGGATAATTATAACTTTAATCATGTTAGTGCATGCACTAAAAGCTCTTGCATTATTATTATTATGATTTTTCATTTACTAACTAAGGCAAGACATATTAAAATAACTATAAATTACATAAAATTTATAGTGTAAGGAGCAAATTATATCATATACTTATCCTTTTTAAATTTTGTAAATATTTTTTCAAAATTGTGCCATTCTAATACACAGGAGCCATTCGGATACATTAATTCTAACATTTAAAATAAAATAAAAATTAAAATTAAATGTCAATTTTAGAAATCGCTCAAAATTAATTGACATCAATATCTCCCAAAATTTAAAAAAATTCAAACAATTTAAAATTTCTTCTCCCCAATATATCCTAAATCGTAAACAAAATTTCTTCATTATCTATTTATTTTCCTTTTCAGCCATCAATTATCTTTTTTTTAAAAAAAAAAAAAAACTTTATCTACAAAACATACAAATAATACATAAAATTTCATGATTCGCAGACTTCAAGAATAAAACTATGTTTATAAATGATACTTGGACAAGTATATCTAATAGTAAATTATACTTAATTTAGATAATAAGAATGTGCACAAATATATTAAATAAAATATTAATAATGCACAAAATTAATACGCATATAAGTACTTCATATTTCAATGCAACTTGACAAACGAGCCTAAGTGGTATTCCCTCCGTTTTCTTTTACATGTCATCTTTTCGGATGCCAGTTGCATTAAGAAAAATGTGAATTTATTATTTTTTTCCTTATTTAATTGTAATTATTTTTTAAATTCTTTTAGTTGGTCAAATAGTATATATCTTCAAAGTCATTAACTATTAAAAACAAATTGGGAAGAAGAGTGTAATTTAAGTGTTGATATTATAAAATAACATATATTAAGAACTATATGTTTATAGTAAAAACGACATATAAAAAGAAATGAAGGAAGTACTAATATATATTTTTTTCTAAAGAAAAAAATAAATTGTAATTAATTTAACATAAATATTAATTGAGAATAAAATTTTCCAACCCCACTTTTATTATTTCTGGTCCCTAGTAAGTTGGCTTTTCTCTCTTGTTCAATCATTCATAAATACTTTTGCTTTTGTATCTTAGTTCATTCACTTTTTCCCCCCTTCTTGCAGTGCAGTAATCTAGCGTTTTAACCAAACTCTTTACACGCTTTTATGATAGGAGAACTGTGTGACACCAGTAACTTTACTGATCTCGAAATCTAGCTATATCTAATTTTATTATATTATTAGTTGCCTTTTTCCTTTCAAAGAAAAAACAAAATAGTTAAATCAACACTTCTTTCAAAATAAAATTATTCGTTTGGCTAGAGAAGTGTGATTAGAATAATTTGAGCATGTGTAGAGAAAGCAAAATGGAATAAAGCAAAATGGCTCTTTAAACTGTCTGTGCTTCTTTCATTTGTGAAGTAGCAGTTAGTCAATGCAACTTTCGACGCTCCTCATGGGTCATTTGGAAACAGTCGCTTTATGTTTTTAAACATAGGGGTTAGGCTGCGTACATCCGACCCCCCCTCATCCCGTAATGAGCGGGAGACTTTTGAGGCACTGGGGTATGTTGTTGTTGTTGTAGAGAAAAAATGTTAATGCTTCTGTCAGGAGATATGATAGGATGAACTTAGGGGCTATGTAGAGAGGTAGAGGTAAATCGAAAATGTATTGGCAGAAGGTGATTAGATAGGATATGACACAACTTCATATCACCGAGAACATAATCTTAGATAGAAAGGAGTGGAGGTCGTGTATTAGGGTAGAAAGCTAGTAGGAGGTACGATATTGGGTTTTGTGTAATAGTAGGTTAGTAGAGGTAGTCATATCAGTTTATTGTGTTGTTATTGTCCATCATTTATTTTGTATTTTTATTGTCTTTATAAATTTTTATTTGTTGTCCACTCTAATCGTTTTATATCTATTATTTTCTGCTTTTCAGTATGATATTTTTTGAGATGAGGCTCTTTTAGAAATAACCTTTCTATATATATGAGATAGTGATAAGGTTTGCGCACAATTTACCCTCCCCAAACTTCACTTGTGAAATTTCACGAGATATATTGGTGTTATTGTAAATTATTGGTTCGACTGGACATAAATCTTTTTAAGTAACTTAGACTTTTTCTTTAAAACTTTGTAGCATTAAATATAAAAAACACATTTCAATATAATTTAATTTTATTATTTTAAATATATTATATGAAAATTTAAAATTTTAAAACTTAATAAATAAATAAAAAAAAAAAGGAGGAGGAGTACGATAAGAAACGTCTCTTTCTTAGGCAACTTTCCGACGTTAACACAATCGAAAAGCATTTTCTTCTTCTCCATCTATTCTTAATTTTTCTTTCTGTCATTATTCCAATATTTTAATAAAATATCTAGCAATGGAAATAGACAATAGAATGGATGAGTTACTACGCTATTACCTTTATTAGGTTACGCTAATTCTCATTTCCTTTTTCTTTCATCCACTCCCACGTTAGACAGTTCCGCTTTATCTCTTCCTCTCCTAGATTTCCTTTTTGTACTCTTAGCTATTTTATTTACACAATTTTCACATGAAAAATTCTAGAAAAAATATCAATAGTTGGATATTCTAAACTAATAATTAAAATATTGATAAATAACTAAATAAACAGTCACATAAGAAAGCATACTACCATTAAAAAATTACATGTCTCCATTATTACAAAGATATTTTATACTTCATCTGTCTCATTTTATGTGACACCCTTTAACTTGGCATAATGTTTAAGAAAAAAAGTAAGACTTTTGAAACTTATGGTCTAAAATCACTCTAAGATATTTATGTGATTGAGAATCATTTCATTAAGGTAAACAGAGAATTTTAAGGTTAAATTATTTTCAATTAGAGTAAGGTGACATTCTTTTTGAGACGGACCAAAAATGAAAGGGCACCACATAAGATGGGATAGAGGGAGTATTAAATAAGGTAAATAATTATGATATTTTCAATTCAATTTTTTTTTATAAATTTAACATATATATATATAATAAATGAGAGCTTTTATTTTCACCTTGTTTTTTAGTATGAGTAAACTATGGAAATGGGAAATAAGGGTATATTAGGGATAAAACTAATTTGAGAATTATTATGAGTCAGGTCGACAAGGGTTTTGTTTTCGGAAAAGGAAATTGGAATAATAGCAAAAAAAGGAAAAACTTTCCAGAATTGTCTAATCCAAGAGTACCGGAGTGGGACCAACAAATTGCCTCATTTTGCTCTTTCACACTCATCACCACTCTCACTTCTTCAGCGCGTGCGACACAATTGTTGATCTTTTTCTCAACACCGACTATACGGATCCTCGTAACGCCACCACCTTCTGCAGGTACTTCTCTATTGTTTTTTCCCATTTTTTTTTTTCGTTTGAAAATAACGTTGTCTTTTTCAGGATCGTTAATGAAGAGATCAAGTGGGCATTTGTTCATTTTTAAAAAAAAATTAAAATGAAGAAAATATTAACAACATTTCTAAATTTGTTATGAGTTATTACTTAACATTTCTTTATCAATTATTTTGAATAGACAAATGAGAATGCGTATTATGATTTGTAATTCATGATTTAATTTAGCAAATAAGTTACTAAATTAATTTTAATTTGATAAGCATGAATTTTTTGAAATGAATATTTTTTGTCCTGAAAAATAAAAAATACTTATCTTTTGGACATCCTTTTTCAACTTTTATTTCAAAGTTTGAAAATCTAGGCTACTATTTGAAAACACTTGCTTCATTTCAACAAAAACTTGGTCAAATATCTTCAATCTCTAAAATAAATGAGTAGTATTTTAATTTTAAATAAATATTTCTGACCTGTTAAAAGATTGGAAAAACAAACTTTCAATGGCACAATAGATGATGACCTTCTTCTTTTTCTTTTAATTATGAAGGAATTTCGATCGATTCATAAATTTGTTCAATAATTCTTTTTGTATACGACATAGTAAATGAACATACTCTTTAACAGTTGGTTTCAGTTGATATTTCTGTTCTTCAACTTAGGGTATTCACAAATAGGCATGTTTAACTTGTATAAAACTGAACAAATAGACATATGCCTCTCACCTGACGTCCTACGTAACAATTTATGTCCTATGTGGAGTTCTATGTATATTATGCCACATAGGACACATGTGCCTACTTGTTGAATTTTACACAAGTTTAAATGTATCAATTTGTACAACCAAAATTGAAGGGCATAGATAAAGTCAAATTAATAAGTATAATGTGAAAAGAAAGGTACACTGTATAGATTATTAAACTACCTTATTTAATAAATATCTTATTAAATTGAATTAAAAGATAATACGTATAATGTGAAAAGAAAGGTATATTGTATAGATTATTAAACTACCTTAGTTAATAAATATCTCATTAAAATTGAATTAAAAAGACGGAATATAGGAAAACAAATAAATTTATGTCTTGAATCCTCAAAAATACTTATATTGAGACGGGAAAAGCAGCATATATAAATTAGCTCCAATTAAAACCCTAGTATAAGTTTTTCCTGAATAGCTAATTAGCTATGAACCTATTGATGGTACCTATTAGCACACAAAGCTGTTTTTATTTATTATTTCTTGGCATAGGTATTTTCCTAAAGTAATTTGGGTACTAAACGTACATTATTATTCATTATTATACTACTACCTAGCTGGTGTATAATCCCTATTGTTTGGTTCTCTTTTCTAGAATAGTACATTAAACATTTGTATTTGTTGGTTATTAAACTAAATAGATATTTTTAACAATAAGGTGGGAAAATATCATTGTCAAAAAGTCCTTTTATAATATCTCATCGAATGTAATTTAATATTTTGAAAGCACATCGAGATAGTTGTTTCTATACTTTGTATTTGGTATTCCAAAAATGAGCAATTTTATTGATGCCATGTGTACTACACGTAACGGAGAAATTTTTATTTTCCCCACTTACTCCTTAAAGAAAATGAATAGTGTTAGGCTGGAATTTTGATTCTATAATGAAGCTTTCTCTTTTTGATTATTAGATAGAGTATAATAAAGTTTCGGAATTTGGTAAGGAAGTTTGCAGGATGTGTTCTGTTTGTTATATAAAAATTTAAAGTTAAATTATATTAAACTTATTTAATATTTTTTACAAATTTAGATAGTACTTTAAATTGTAACTTTTCATATTAATATGTGTAAAAAGCATATCTTAAAGTGTTGGTTAAAACTCATTTCATTTGACTCTTAAAAAATAATTGTGGCAAGTATTTTGGAATCGGAAAATATTGTGTTTGAAGGGGTGTTTAGATTGACTTTTAAAAAATGTCTTATAAGTTAAAGGCTAAAAGTCATAGTTGGACTAACTTTTGACTTTTGACTTTTTTTCTTTACTTTTTCAGCATAAAAAAAAAATTTTGAAAACATTTTTTGATATTCCTAAACAGGTTCAAAACTAAAAAAATAAAATGCCAAAAATCATTTAAAATAAATAAATTCAAATACGCACTTACTCTCTAAATTTTCAAATTAATATTTTATTTTTATTTATTTTTGGAAAAATTAAATCCCCTCCCACAAAATAAAAGTTCAAATAATCATTCTACTCGAGTTACTTACCTTTCCTTGTACTTTTAGGTTGAGAAACTGAAGGAAGAAGATATCCATCCAAAAATAACATTTTGTCAAAATTATTTTATCCTATTATTTAGTATTAATTATATATTTCATTATATATAAATAAAACCAATGAGTAAAATAAGAAGGAAGATTATTCACCAAATTCACAAATATTATTGGCCTTTCTCCTCTCTTTGCTCCTTCTGTCTCCTTTTTTTCTCTTCTTTCAATTTCGCTTGCTTATTTTTTCTCTAACATGCAAATACAAATTATAATTAGCGAATTATAATTATTTTTATCTTATTATATTTTAAATATATATTTTTAAAAATTTCTTACTTGGAATCCTCAACAAAACCCAATTAGAAATGGGACCGTCCATGGTCCATCTAATAATGGATGCGACGAGGCCCTTCGTTTTCTTTTAAGAAAAAATTATGGGAATAAATAAATATATACTAATTAATTAGTTAATATAGATATAATCTGAATTAATTGTGATTTACAGCAAACATTTAACTATAATAACAGTTTGGCTTTGTATAATTCGCACTATTTATACAAACATTGTGCGCTAATATAGTTTTGTATAATTCGATCTATTTATACATATATTGTACGTGAATCAAATTATATATCGAAATATACGAACACTGCAAATTATATACCGAACTATACAAATGTTGTACACGAATTGTATAGTGAAATATACAAATGTTATACAAAAATTGCGAATTGTATAGCGAATTATATAAACATATACGAATGTTGCACGAATTATACAAACGTTACTATAACTATAGTTATGAAATATAATTATCCAAACTATAGCTATGGAGTATAATTAAGGTATTTTTGAGTAGCTATATATGGCCATGGGATCTTGTAATTTGATCATTGGATTTAAGTAATATTCATCTCGTATACACATTTTGTACATGAATATTTATTAGTATGATACAAATTTCAAGTGAAAGTATATATATTTTGTTTCTTCTATTTTTATATTGAGATTTGTTTTAGATACATGAAATTTATGTTTTAAATATGAGCTTATTTGAAATAAAATTTCAAAAATAAAGTTATTATGTTTTTGACAAAAGCTTCACGTATTCGAAAATTCAGCCCATTTTTATATGTAGTTCACTTATTTATACATGACTAAAGTGCGAACTTTTTTTAAAAAAAAAAAGTTGTTAAAATGAGTAATTTATTGTTTTCTCATTGTTGACTGTGTTTAATTTTTTATGATGGATATTTTCTATTTTATATGGAGATTTAGAAATTATTAGTAGATTTATCAATTTTATTATTTTGCCCTTTGTTAATACTAATTAGCCTCGTGAAAAAAGAAATTTTGAATCTTCAAAATTTGTTTAAACTTTCAAAAACTATATTAATTATAATGTAAAGTGAAAAAAATAATTGATTCTATTCTGATTTAGTAAGTGATCAAGTAATATGGGATAAATATTTTTAATAAGATATGCATCAAAAATGGGACGGAGAGAGTATGAGTCATCTAAACATTGAAAAATGAATACAATTTAATAACGAAGGTAAACTAATATAAAATGACAAATTATTCATTAATTTTAGGGGGAAGAGTCAAAAATGTCCTTAAACTATATGGAATGAACAAAGATGTCCTTAAATTATGTGATATGAACAAGAATGTCTTTCGTTCATAGTTTGGTCCAAGAATGTCCTTACCGTCAATACTTGGTCCAAAAATGTCCTTCGTTCATAGTTTGATCGAAGAATGTCCTTGCCGTTAATATTTTGGTCCAAAATGTCATTATTATTTAATGAGTCAAAAATTCTCTTTTTCAAATAAACGAAGAACATTTTTGTTTATTTCACATAATTTAAAATATTTTTGATCTTTTTTTTCTTAGTTTTATAAATTTGACAAATATTAAAAATGGATGGAGGGGGTAAATTGTAATTACAGAACTGGGAAGATCCTAATATTATTATAATTATAATTCTCAATAAATTAGGACTAGTAAATATAAGGCAACTCAAAGATTAGTAGGACCACTGTGATTTGTGGCCACAACACAATTGGTATGTTTTATTTGATTTTCTATGCGGTGTTCGGAGCCCATAGAGCCGGACTCATTTGCTATGTTTATATCGCAATTGTTTGCACAGTGGCCTTTACTTAGGTTGGGTAATACTCCAAATTGAACTACATTTATTGTCTCACTAACTCACATAACTAACGGCGATCAATTATCAGCAGGTTGGGTTGAATTTAGACGAATCAAAATAGTTCTTACGTCTAATAATATTTGTCTATTATTTACTTGGTACAAGAACTAAAATACAATATCTAATTTTCACATATAACATTTGATGTAAAATTGAGAAGTAACAAAAAAGTGACAAGGTTGTATAAGAATGATAACGAATATAATATAAATAGATAATATTGGGATAAATTATTTTGTTGAATTACTATATATTATAATTTTTTTAATTTAACTTTCGTCATGACTTTTTTTTTTCTTTTCCCAAATTGATGCTACCCGTCCTCCCTCAAAAACAAAAATAAAATGGTTAAATAGCAAAATCACTATTGAAGTAGAGGAAATTTGATATATTATGAGAAGTCTATAGCTTGTCATTTGAAACGTTTTTACCTGTTTCGAGGATGTATCAAAAACAAAAATATCATTCGATCATCTACAAGTTTTATTTGTGAACAATTGCATTGAAAATGTTATTATTGTTCTATCAGAAATCTATCATCATTCGCAAAATTGAAAAATAAGAACATTCATTCAACTATGTTTTTTTTTTTTTCTTTTGAACATATTTGCAAAATCATCATTCTTGTTTTGTCAATTCATATACCAAATATGAATGAAAGAGGCAACACATTTGGGAAGTAGGGCCGATGACAAACTTTTTGAATCCAAAAAGAAGAAAGCAATCAAGTAGTACTATTTTCCCCGCCTAATACTCCTTAACTCACATGCATAAGTAGCACTCATTAATATTTTGTGACAGTTTATGCGACCTTAATTTGTGTATAATAAGATAGGTCATCCAAAATCATCCTCCATTCCTTGACAAATATGATTCAATATATTTGTTTATTCTTGATCATGTAGGAAGAAACATATTTAAATATTTTTTTAAAAATATATTTTTTTGTAGAAACAAAGTAACTACATTTGATAATTCTAAGAAATAGTGAATGTTTAGCAGCAAAAGGGATTGTATTTTAAATGCGCTGTATCAAATATTATAACGACTAGGATTAAAATTTGTTGATAATTGAGGGTTCAAAACTGGTAGAGTATTAATTGTAGTACTCGCTCTGTCTCATTTTATGTAACACTTTATTTTTTTTGGTCCTTCCTAAAAAAAATGTTATTTTATTCTAATTGAATGTAATTTAATATTAAAATTCCTCTTGTACCTTTAATAAAATGATTGTCAGCTACACAAATGTCTAAAACTGATTTTTTAAATCATAAGTTTCAAAAAAAATTTTTCTTAAATATTGTGTCAAGTCAAAAATTGTCACATAAAATGAGACGAAAAATGTCCCATTTTATCGGTCCCTTTTATATGTTATCCTTACTATAAATAGATGGTCATTAGTTTATGTCATTTCACAAAATTAATACAGAAATGACATTGTTCTTCCTAATTTACCTTTGATTGTTAATAAACTTTGAAATGATACATTTGATCAATTAGAAAAATTTAAAAATAATTAATATATATTAAATAAAAATAAAATAATAAAATGAATTTTTTTCTTAACGTAAATATCATCACAAAATGTCACATTTAATTTAATTTAAGAACAATGTACACATGAAGTACTCATTTTTTTGTTTTGTACCACCAGAATGATGGCAGCTTTTAAGCCTTTCCATATACTTTGATCCATACGAGGAGTTAACATAAGAAACCACATATGCTTTTCCTCTCCATTTTA
>JAABOM020060788.1:0-11577 GCA_011800125.2 Solanum clarkiae
ATCATATAGGCATAGATATGTGTTAATACGTTTGAATTTACTAAGTATATAGGATGCAATGGAACAAGAGATAGGCAACATAATCAAAATGCATAATCATAGCAAGAGATAGTATATTAGTAACATGGCATAGATGAACAATGCTTGGAGTAAAACATGTTTGAAAAATAATCATACTTACATAGCTTGTTTAACCCAATAAGGTGACATGCTTAGATCACCCAAAAACCTTGTACTAGAGAGTGAGGGGTGTAGTATGAGTCATAACCCCTTCGAGTAGGTGATGGGTAGTACATGAGATAATGACTAGCACATGAGGTAGAAGGTAGCCTAGGTCATAACCTCTACATGTGTACATGAGATAATGAATAGCACATGAGTGTAGAAAGTAGCATTGGCCATAACCCTTACATGTGTGCCTGAGATAATACATAACCTTACATTGCAAATGAGGGTGAGGTGTACCACGTAGTTCACAACCCCTTCATATGAGCACATTGCATAACCTCAAATCATACACGACGGTAAGGAGTACAACATAGTACATAACCCCTTCATGTAGATATGAGTAAGTGAGTAGCATTGAGTTGTACATGAGGGTAATGTGTATAACATAGTTCATAACCCCTACATATAGAAATTGGCCTTGTACTATAGAGTAAAGAGTATAACATAGTTCATAACGCCTTCTAGTAGGCTTCACAATTCACAAGAGCATAAACCTTAGCATAAGGACTCAATAACTCATCAACCATTCCCAAGAACACAACGAACATGAGAGCCCAACACTTCACTTGCAATATCATAGGTGCTTTACATGATTTAAATACACATATATACATTCCTTTCATCACCTTAATCCACTTGACTCATAAACCATGCAACAGACGATTAATAACTCAAGAACTCTAATCCGGATATTTTTATCAAATACTTGGCAGGTGTACAATGCTAGTGTCAAACCACGCAAGTCAAGAGTGAAATTATACTTGAAAATTCAATGTAAAACCATCAATAGATACTTGATAATCCCCTCGAGAAATATAGATCAACATCCTTCATCAAAATCTTACTTTTTCGAATTTTTTTGGCTTCATAACTCAAAATATGCTAAAAGAATCATAATTTCATGAACCCCCAATATAGTATGTAGTGAAATTCATAATATCTAAGACCCATGAGTAAAATCAACTTTAAATCATGTGACTTTAGGTAAAATAGAGCTTGGGTATTATGGGTGAAAGGAACCCATGAAAGAAAGACACATATCTTGACTTTAGAGAATCCTTGAAGAAGATTGGACATGGATACTTGAAGCTTGAATGAGAACCTTAAGATCCGGATGAGTTTTGAGACTTGAAATTTAGAGATAAAATATTGTCTAAGTGTTTGAGAGAGTATTTGGGAATGTCTTAAATGATATGAGGGTGAAATAAGCCTAAGTATAGGCATTTTCATGCATGGGAACACTTAGGTCCAAGACTCAAAAGCCTTGGACAGGAATAAAATAACTGGGCACAAAATAATGCACTGGCGCGCCCCAGCCCCATCGCGCTAGGGGCGCGCACGCACACTATTTTTCGCTCACTTCAAAAATTGAAATTGTGATTTGTTCGCTCTAAAATCGGGGTTAGACCCTTTTCCCACTCAATTTTACCCCCTGAACAAGAATATGAAGTCGAATTTTTGAAAGAACTCACGTATTTTGAGATATATGGAGCATTGGATGGATGCCAGAGCATTGAGAAGGAAGGATGCTTTCAGACGCGAGAGGCCATGGGGAGATACCGTCTGTGATCCATGGATCTCCGATCAGGAAACCGTATCCAAGCTCCTCGGCTAGTCTGTTTAGACTTTTCAAACTTAGGGAACTGAAACATCTTAGTAGCTAAAGGAAGGGAAATCAATCGATACCCCATTAGTTGCGGCGAGCGAGAGCGGATTGGGGGTTTGAAGAAAAATATTATGACTCTTGTCACTTTCGAGGCACATTTTAGAGAACTTCTTGGGGTCTTTTCAACCACATTCTCGGTACTTGGCGTGGGTGACTCCTTCTCCTTCTGCTTGGGGGGCTTATGGGGCCGGAGGGGCCAATTCACCCTCGGGGTGGGAGCTCCTTAACATACAAAGGGAGTAACGGACTAAGAGATGTCCTTCATAATACAAAAGCATAAAGAGTCTAGCTCAATCATACATAACCATCACAGTATCCAACAACACCTCTAATCATGAATAGGACGGGGTCCAAGATATCTCCCGAGCCTACCCTCAAAAGATAGTATCCAAAAATTAATTGAGTCTAAACAAGGCATGAAAGTAAGTGGAATATTGTCCCCGAATATGGAAGACACACTAAGCAATCTTCAACTAGAACGTCTAGCCACTGGGAGGGAGAAGATGGTAGGGAACTCTGGTTCGTATATGGTTAGATCCTGCAGGCAAAAAGGATGTGTTAGTACTTAGAATGTACTAAGTATGTGAGGTGCAAATGCATCAAGGAACATAAATCATATGTAATCAATATGTGTAATCATAAACAATGGATAGAGGCTTAATGTGTCATGAGTGGCAATTGCCTATAGGGATATGCATGAAGAATCATCAATCACATGACATCATATACATAGTAGGAAGGAACCACAATAGACATATAAGACCAAGTGAACTACTACTTTGAATTATGATGTTCACTCCACACTGGACAAGGAGAGGTCTACTTTGCCAAGGTAGACCTAACACTATCCTTACGGCCTAGCCTTTTCGAAAAGTTCCACCACCTTACGGCATATCTTTTTTAGTGGGTTTCACATTTTATCTTGGTGGGTTTCACATTTTATCTTTCTCTTACGGCATAGCCTTTGGGGTAGATTCAACAGATACACATACCTTATGGTATTTCCTTTACGGTAGGTACAAGCCCATATAGGGAATTAATATCATAGACCTATGGTGTCACATAGTTTAGGGACCATGGGACACTACCAAAGTCCTCTCGGTTCTAGGTCACAATCCCATGGAATACTTGAAACATAGTCATAGTTATGGTATGCGTAGTCTCAAAATATCTTAGTATCATTCTTGGAGAAGCTCATAATCATAAGTTGTAACATCAAAGTTAGGGCCTTATATTATTCTTAACATTCATATCATGCTTATGAGCTCATAGCATACTTGTTAGCCTCAACATGCTTATCCTACATATCTTTTCATAACGCATTCATCTCTTAAAAGCTTAAAGCATGCATCTTTCAATCGAATCATGGTGGGTAAATGTACATAAACTTAAAATCATGCAATTCATGAATAAATGTCATGAGAAGAGTAAAATAAAATCCTTAAACATCATTCAAACATCCCATCATCAAACATAAGGAAACTTGGTTATGTAAAAATCATAGATCTCATATGATGTTGCATGATATAAAAGTGTACAAGGAAAAATTATCATAAAATACTTCATAATATCATCACAAAAAGAAGTTCATAAATCACCATGTATTATCATGACTTGAGAAATCATAAAGGAGGTGAGGAGTGGTTGAGCTTGTAGAGAAAAGGTCTCCACAATCAAAACATACATACCTTGTCAACTTAATAAAGAGAAAAATTGATTTGGAGGTAAAGATACCAAAACCTAGCTTGCACTCTCCTTTGAAGACCTTGAAGAACTTAGGAGGGGTTTGGGACTTTGCGTGTTTTTGGATTGAGGAGGAATGAGAGCAATTAGAGTTAAAAAGGCTGATACGAGGTCTCTCAGAGGTCAAAATGACCTAGCATAGGCATACAATATTTAGACATGACAAAACTGCCCCTTTTACAATCTGGCTTGACAGGACCACGAGACCGTGTTTACGAGTCGTAGTCCATTCTACGGGCCTTAGAAAGGGGTTTCGTCTGATAGATTTTTAGACTTTTAGAGACCCTTCTCTAATTTACATTCCACGACACGATCTATGGAACGTAAAAGATTTTACAGGCCATTTACTGAGTCGTTGATTGAATCCTTGAAAGATCCCAAATTTAACTAAATCTGCCCCAAATTCCACGAACCAACGTACGGGCCATGCAACAACTTATGACTCATAAAACCTCTCGTAGAAGCTAGCAATCAAAAATTTTCAAAGCTTATTTTCTTGCATTTTTCATACTCCTAGTAGGTGGGGTCTAACATGCGAGACCTAGTCCACAGGCCACGACTCAACCTACGGACCGTACTTTGGTTCGTAGAAGTTCATGTCACAAAAGTTGAGCAACTGGAATTTGCATTTTTCAAACCACGACATGTAAGACGACCTCTATTCATTCCATCTATGGGCCGTAATTTATCTCATAGAGTGGTTCCAGACTTAGAAAAATTTAGGCCCCTTCATGACTCCTTTTTACGATACCTTTGATGGCTCATAATTCTATACATGGTCCGTCCTATTAATCGTAAATCAACTTCTAAAATTTTCTCAATTTTTTATTTTCACTGGACTCAATCCATGAAGCCTACCTACTACTCATGAATTATTCCATGAGCTATAGACTGGATCATAAGATCAAACCAGCACAAAAATTGTTATCATTTAGTTTTCTAAGCCCATAAACATGAGGGATGTTACAAGAATGCCCAATCATAATTTTCACCACCTATATATGTAAGAATGTCTCAACCATAGCCATGATTTTCAGCTGAAATTAACAATTTTACACTCTTTCCACAAGTCACAAGAATAATATGATACACATCCATCTTTCCATATTGATTACCAACAATTAAGAACCCACACAGGGGCATCGCATCAATAATCTTCAACACGTGCATGTCATATCACTCATTCCTATAGAATACATCATATGAATATACAATTACCCTACCTGAGTCTAAAAAAAGGGATAGCTAAACCTACTTCGAAGGCCGAACCCACACAAACTAGCCACCCGGATGAATAAATTCATAAAATCGACTCTAAAACATCAAACCACTATCAATAATAAGATGTACGCATCAAAAGGAGTCAATTGACATCCATATTGATAGGAATTAGGTCCAAGGGTAAAATAATTACAAAATTAGGTTATTTTTCAAAAATCGTGAATCTAAATATTGAGCTCAAAATCAGGTTCTACACGAAAAATAGAGTTTGTGAGTGAAAATCTCTTAAAATTTGAGTATAAATTGAGGGAGAAATCATCATTTAAATTTTAAATCATGTTCTTTAAAAATTATTAAAATTGGAGGATTGGAACCAAAAATTTCAAGTAAAAATCACAATTTAAATACTAAAATCAAAGATTAAGTGTTTCAAAATCTTACCCAAATAAAAATCCACAAAAAACCTCGCTCAAAATCTCCCCTCCAAACTTTGAGAACTCATAAATGGAAGAAAATGGTGCACTAGCAAAAAAATGGGAAGGAAGGGGATATTTTTGACAAAAAAAAAGGTTGTTGACCAAGTTCGACCCTCGTTAACTATGTTGACCACACGTTGAACATTGTCAACTTGCACCAACACCTTACAAAATATGTTTTTGACCTTAGAAGACATTGAGAACCCCATAAATATGAACTAATAGTGCAACTTGATCAAAAAAATACATTTTTGAAATCAACAGAATCATCAAAAATTGAATCTGAGGTCTCCTTGACCCGGTGACCCTTAAGTCAAAGTGAAACTAGTTTAGGACCACAAATGATCAAAATGTCCTCGAGACCCTCGAAAAATATGGCAATGCCTCTTATAGACCTAAAATCATCCCCCAAATCTAAAGGAACCATCAGAATTCTGAAACAAGCATCCCAACAGTAATCATTGACCAAAGTAAAACTTAGTCCATTTTAAATCAAAATTTTCAACTTTTGAACTCATTTTCTCATACTCTATATTTGATTTCGTCACTTCTCCTAGACCAATTTCCATGTTGTGGAACTAATGGAATTCCATTCCGAGGTTCGAAACTCCAAATGGTACAAAAACTCGCTTGTCAAACAACTTGAACGTTTAAACACAAATCCACATTATGCCTTGTAATATCCCATCTTGAGATGAGGTGTCCCACATTGGCAAAAGAGAAGAGAGATATTGGGTATATAAGTAAAGGACTAGCCTATATAGTGAGGTGCCTTTTGGGGTAAGCCCAAAGGGACAAATCTGTGATGGGCTAGGCCTAAGAGCGAACAATACTTCACAGTGTTGGGCTAGGTTATTACAGGTGATATCAGAGCTACTCTTATATTAGCTTTATCGATGTGGGTTAGAGTTCAACTGTGTTTAGGCAAATCCCGGTGAGGCGGAGCAAACCTCAATGTTGAGTCTAGGCAAACCTCAGCGAGGACGTTGAGTCCATAGAGGGGGTGTATGTAACAACCCATCTTGAGATGAAAAGTCCCACATTAGCAAAACACAAGAGAGATGATGGGTATATAAGTAAAGAACTGGTCTATATACTGTGAGGCAACTTTTAGGGTGAGCCCAAAGGGACAAATCTGTGATGGGCTAGGCCCAAGAGCAAATTGGGCCAGGTCGTTACATACCTCTGGAATTAAGTTTGAGACACTCGAATTTGGATAAAATATTTATTTATGTCTTGGAGAGATTTTTGAGAGTGTCTTAAGTGATATAGAGTTGAAAATGGCTAAATATAGGTGTTTTCATGCATAAGCGAGCATGGGGCTATGACCCCAAGGTCTTTTGGCTGAAATGAAAAATCAAGAAAAATAATACACTGGTCCGCGCTCTTTGGCGCGACGCGAACCAGACGTGAAGTTCCCTACAACACTAATCCGCGCCAGGATCCAAAATATGCCACTACCAACCCCATAATTAGCTCAAATAAAGTTCGAGGAAACTAACAGAAGGGCAAAACGATAATTTTTATAAAAATTCACAAAAAGGTTCATTAAGATCATTACACTCAAAATAATCAAAACGCCTTTAGAAGTCCCAAAAAAATACCAAAATTCTTTCTAGGCCAAATATTACTTCTGAATCCAACGAAATCATTAGAAATTCAATTCGACCATCCAAACTGAAAATGTTAATCAAAGTCAAACCTTGATCTAATATGACTCAAACATTCAATTTCAGACCTCAATTTCACAAAACAACTCCAAACCTGAAAATGATGACGCTCCTAGACCAATCTCCATATTCCGGAGCTGGTGGAACTGACAGAATTTTATTCTGACGCTTATAACTCTTATAGGTATTAAAAATCAGTTTTGAACAATTTATGTCTTTAAAACTAAAAAAATTATAAAACTACTCAACTTTTCAGCGCAACTCCAAAATCAATCAGACAAACTAGCCAAATATAACTCGGAAGCAACTATTGGGAGGGGTACAACGATAGTTTCTAAAAATTTCGAAAAATAACCTTCAGAATCATCATATAAAATCATTTAGTATTTCTATGAAAAATAATTTGAACATAGAGATGAGTGAAGAGAAATTCCCTTTTCTATTTTTGTGCAGAAAAGAACGTATGGCTATTTAAAAAAAAATAGGGGTAGGAAAAGAAGAAGAGAAAATGAGAAAAGGGTTACAATATAGGAAATCGCACTCTCACTGACAAGATAAAAGTTCAAATAGTCAATCAATTGAGCCACTAAGACTCTTCTTGTATGACAATTAAATGTCAATTCTTTTAGGCTTTCATTTGCTAAATATTCATTTGACTGAAACATGTCCACCCAATCTAAAGGTTGTATCTATGTACCTATCAACTGCATACTTGTTCTTTTTCCTTTTAAATTTGAACGTATCATACTTCTTGGGGTTTTTGTCCCTTTTTAATTTGAACCTACTACTTGTTGCTTTATTTTCTTTTTATTTTTTCATGTGAAAATTTTTTTAATTAGAAATAACTAACGAGAATTTGATCAATTGTAAATTATTCTAATAAAGAATAAAAAATTCAATCAATATTTTTAAGTATCTTCATGTTTAAATATAACAAAAGTTTTGGCACTCATAGATAGATAAAAATATTACACAACATAGATAGATAAAATATTTACTCCCTCCATGTTATTTTATGTGGTATTCTTTCCTTTTTAGTCCGTCCCAAAAAGAATATCAACTTACTAGAATTAGAAATAATTGAACTTTAAAATGTCATTTTCACCCTTAGTGAAATGATTTACAACTACACAAATATCTAAGTATTGTTTTAGACCACAAATTTCAAAAATCTTTTTTTAAAAAAAAGCTATATCAAATTAAAAAATATCATATAAAATGAAACAAAAGATCAGTAGAATATACCATATCTAAACATATGATTAATTCAAAAAGTAATAGAAGAGTAATTTGAAAAAGAAAGAAGCGTGTCGATTTGGAAAAACTTTCCTCACAAAGAAAAAGAGAAGAAGACTTTTGTCACTTCATTTTGGAAGTGTCACACTGATCTGCATGTGGTTTAGGTCAGATTTACGTGTTGAATATTCCACTCCACTAACGCCATCAACGCCCACAAATTGTATGTCTCTAGCACATGGGCAGCGCAATCTAGGATAACCTTTTGTCATACGGACAAGAATTAGTCACGTTTTTACTCGCATCAAATTGTTTTAATTTATTATTATTAAATAATAAATCAAGGTGATTCATGTTATACATGAATAATACATGGTACATTTATTTAAGTAAACTTTTCTATTGTAACACCCACATTTATGTGATAAGTTCATTTTTATTCATGATTCATGGCATGCGAGTGTAATGGGTTGTTGCACGCACTTAAAATCTGAATAAAATAAATGATTTTTTTCCAGTTGGACAGTTGAATGAGGATTTGAATTTAAGTATTGAAAACAAAAGTTCATCAAGTTTGAAGGTGAAATTGTCATGATCTGAATTGAATACGACAACACTTGTCCCATCCCACCAGAACAAGTCAGTTTATGCCCGATAGAAAGATATAAATGAAATGCAAAAGTAACTAAATAGAGTGGAAAACCAAAGTGTAAGTCTTAACCAACTCAAATACCACCAAGGATTGGTTATCATATGTACAAGAAACTATCAAGTAAGTACAAGTCTCAAAATATCTTTGTTTTTTGAATAGAACAAAGCATAAAAGAAACAGGAATAAGAGAATCTGTCAAGACAACAGCTATCTCCATAAACCCTGAAAATCCTCGAATGATCAAGGGAAGATGTTACTCACTATCCGGTTTCAGAACTTAGACAAGTGTAGAAGCAAAGTGGTGAGTACCAAAAATAACGTGGTACTCAGCATGCCAACTAACAAAATAAAGCAAGTTCAATAGAATACAGAAACTCCTTTCATCCCAATCAAACCTCCATGACTACAACCTGCGCAGATAATAGCCCAAACTGGCTAGCAGTTCGTAATACACAATACAAATATCGTTCGCAAGTCACAAATTTAAAGACACAAGTCACACTTCACGAGTGATAACACGCTCATTCAAAAGAAAACATTACGCCAAATATGAATATGTAGGAACGACATGATATTCTCAAAGACCTCAACATCACTCAGTATTGCTGACAAAGACCTGGATGCCACAATATCATCAGCAAAGACCTCGACATCACATAATATAACTGGTGAAGATCTCAACATCACATTATAGAACCAGAAAAGATCTCGATATCATATCTTAACTGTAAAGATCTGAGCCCCACATAGTATTTGTTAGTAAAGACCTCGACATCATATCTCGACTGATAAAGACATCGGTCCTAATGTTATCATCTCACTCATATCAATATTAGAAATTATACAACATCTAGAATATGGCATGAATGAGTATAAGATGAAAGTCATAAATAAATATACTCACATTCAAGAATCACAACAATCTTCCTCAATATAGAAATCATATCCTTTGATCAATATCACATTAATTCTTATTGTAATTTTACTATACCATTTCATATTATTAAATTATATTTCATGAACAATTAATCTCATTGTCAACTCCCCATCACTCACCATTACACCAAGAGAAAGGAAATTTGGATATTCAATGAGAGTTATAAAGTTTTGAAAGTTTACTTGCCTAAGTCAAGAAGCACAATCAATTAAGTACTTGTACCCTCTCTTTTTAAATTGTATCTGAAATAATACAATCAATTCAAGTAACAATTCACAATCAAATTTTAAAACTAAAGACACCAAAATCACAAAATTTGAAGGGGAAAAAAGGCTGAATCTAGCAAAAAAATCTAATTTCAAAAATGAGGTTGATATCTAAAAATCTTTTTACATGAAAATATTCCTCAAGGTATTATGAATTCATTGGTGAAAATCATTTTAAAATAGAGTTAAAATTATTTTATAATTACCATTTTAGTAAAATCTCAGTTTTAGAACAAAACTCCCAATTTCTTCAATAAAAAATCATCCATTTGATGTTAAAATCAAGATAAAATCAATGAGTAATGAAGATTATCGATTCAAATAACTTAACCAAAAGTTTTCACATGAAAATCCCCTTTTAAATCACCGTCTGCGAGCTCTGACATGTCTAAAATAGTGAAAATCACTTATTCTCAATATTACACTATTTAGGCACTCAATTGCTCACAGCGATTGGCGGATCTTATATAAAAACACATATCGTGATCATAAGTCAGGTGTCTGTAATCGTTAAGCACAAGGTGAGATACCCATTGCGATTGAGGAAAGTTTGACCAAGAATGCAAAGATGTAAGTACTACACCATAAATCCAACAAAATGAACTTATAGCAATAAAACATATTATAGCTAAATAAAAAAGTTTTTGTAACTAAATATTTAAGATGTAATATTTTATTTTCATAACTTTCATAGCAAGATGTAGCGTGGCTAATAGTTAGCTACGGACTTTACATGTGTTAGAATCCGTAAATTCGAACATTCAAAACGTTTGTGAAATTTAAACTATTATTGAAAAATTCGAGCAATCCGGGATTTAAGTATTTATTTCAAGGTTTAGACCAAGCGGAATTTTCTTTTTAAAAATAAAATATTATTATCATTGGGAGTTAAAAATCGTAAATCCTTAATTGGTCCAATTTGGGAAAAGTTTGGGACCAAATGTGCATTTTATTCAAGTTGGGTGCCTTAAGTTGTAGGACAAATGGTGGGGTCATATACATGTTATTAATTAATTGGTCCAAGTGTGTAAGAAGAGGACTATATATATATAAGCATACTTATATGCCATGTCTTACAAGAAAGACATTTTAAACACTTAGAAAAAAACACAAAACCATTCCCCTTTTCAGCCGAAGGTCTCGGCTGTTTCAAGGAAGAAGGAGAAATTTATTTTTTTCCTTGTTTTTGATTATTTGACGCTTCAAGGTCGATATATGGGTTCCCCCAAGTAGCATGGAAGTGTTAGATTGCTAAGGAAATGTTCGGTTGTGCGGATTTGGAGTTTGGGGCTTGTGAAGGGGTTGAGAGGTAAGTTGGATTTCTATGTAAATTAAACCTTTTGGGGATGTTGGGAAAGTAATAAATTGTTGATTAATGATGAAAAAAGGGTGAATTTCTAGTTTCAATCATGAATTTGAAATTGGGTCTTGAATGGGACAATTTTGCATATGTTTGCAAATTGAGTTTAAATTATGTACTTA
>JAABOM020060789.1:0-11575 GCA_011800125.2 Solanum clarkiae
AGTATATCCTGCCTTACATATTCAGTACATTATCTCGTACTGACGTCCCTTATGGGGGACCTGCATTTCATGTTGCACGTACAGGTGCTAGTAGATCTCCCCAGTAGGAGTACAGGACATCCAGTTGCTGATACTAGAGCTTATATGTTTGTATTGTACAGTTAGTCGAGGCAGGGCTTGTCCTGACTTTTGTCAGATACTTTTCCTTATTATGAGGCTTTGTAGACTATGTAAATTAA
Organism: Solanum clarkiae; assembly: GCA_011800125.2. Taxonomy (NCBI): domain Eukaryota; kingdom Viridiplantae; phylum Streptophyta; class Magnoliopsida; order Solanales; family Solanaceae; genus Solanum; species Solanum clarkiae. The sequence continues at coordinate 240 of JAABOM020060789.1, forward strand.
AGTATGGTCATGTTTCATACTTTAAACACCTTGGCCCAATAGCCTAGCCATATGCATTTGCTTTTTGCTTGTTATCATTGTTTATTTTCTTAAAGGCATGTCAAATGTAAGAATCCGTTATAATATGTATAGAAAGTGCATAGATACAGGTTGGTTCTCCCGGTCATTATCAGCAACGGGTGCTAGTCTGCCCTAACGGGGCTTTGGGTGTGACAGAAGTAGTATCAGAGCGGGTTATCCTAGGGAGTCTACAAAGCCCTGTCTATGTAGAATCTTGTTTATCAATGTGTTGTGCACCACATTTATAAGCAGGAGGCTACGTGGCATTTAGGATTTGTTACTTTCTTTTCGTTCTTTAGATCATGCCATAGAGCTTAGTGTAATAGGTGGATTGTGTCTAACCCCTAGATTGTTTTGTACAACAAGTATGCCATAAACCAGGCAAAACAAAGGTAAAGGGAAGGGAGTAAAAGTGGTGGTTGGTATACCCAGTTAGGTGAGATAACGAAATGAGGTTCAAGAGGAGTCTCTCTCACAGACATCTCCAACTGCTCCAGCTCCTGATGAACCCGAAAGTAGTGAAATTCCCCCAGAACCACCTATTGATGCTACCGTGCAGGATCTGAGAAATCCAGTCCAACTATTGACCGGTATAGTTGCTGGCCAAGGTCAAAGACATGAAGGTCCGATTATAGGTGCAGGTGGTGCGAATTGGGGAGTTAGCACAAGGATACGTGATTTCCTTAATTTGGACCATCCATCCTTCACTGGTTCAGATCCTAATGAAGATCCCTAAGACTTTATTGATCAGATTCAACACACCTTAGATGTTATCCATGTGAGTGGTACATAAGATGTCGAGTTAGCGACATATAGGTTGAAGGGTGTGGCTATATTGTGGTATGAATCTTGGAAGCAATCTAAGGGTATAGATGCACCTCCAACTACCTGGAAAGAGTTCAAAGAGGCATTTCTTGACCATTATTTTCCATTAGAGATCCGAGAGGCTCGTGCAGATCAGTTCTTGAATCTCCACCAAGGGAATATGAGCGTGATGGAGTATAGCCTTCAATTTAATTCCCTGGCCAGGTATTCTCCTAATGTAGTTACTATTATGGCAGATAAAGTTCATCGATATATGGATAGATTGGATATGTAGCTAATCAAAGACTGTACTATTGCTTCCTTGAACAAAGATATGGATATAGCGAGAATGCAAGCTTTTGCACAGAAATTGGAGGATCAGAGGCAAAGGAAAAGGATACAAGAGTTGGAAAGAGGGCAGGCCATGAGGGCCAGGTCTACCGGGCAGTTTACACTACCCCAAGGTGAGCTTAGGCCTCAGTTTTCTAATAGACCGCCTAGGCCATCATCCTCCTACTCTACAGCCAGTGCTCCACCACAACTTCAAGGGTCTAGAAGTAATCAGTTTGGTCAACGAGGTGAGGGACAAGGTATACAGATAACAAGATATTCGATAGGCCAACCAATGACTCGTAGGCAACCTTATAAACAGTGTGGAAGGAGTCATCCGGGTATATGTCATGTTGGGACAGATGTTTGTTATTGGTGTGGTGCGCCAGGGCACACGATGAGAGATTTCCCGAGGAGACGTATGGGTAATATAGCACAACCTACTGGATCAGCTGTTGCATCATCATCGTCAGTTCCTCCATTAGGTAGGGGTCAACAATCACCTATGGGTCGTGGTAGAGGTGTTAGAGGGGCAGCTAACTCTAGCGGAGTCCAAAATCGTACTTATTCTCTGGGTAGTCGGCAAAATTTGGAAGTGTCACTTGATGTGGTCACAGGTATATTGTCCATCTTTTCACATAATTTATATGTATTAATTGACCCTGGTTCTACACTATCATATATTACTCCACTAGTTGCTGGGAAGCTTAAGAGAAAACCCAAATTATTGAACAAACCATTTGAAGTGTCTACGGCAACTGGTGAATCTATTATGGCTAGAAGGATTTATTATGATTGTATAGTAACCGTTGGTGACCGTGATGCATTGGCTGACCTCATTGGCTAGAAATAGTGGGATTTGATGTTATAATGGGTATGGATTGGTTAGCTTCTTGCTATGCCACCGTGGATTGCCGAACTAAGAGAGTGTACTTCTACTTTAAAAATGAGGCAGTTCTTGAATGGGAAGGCAATGTTAGGGCACCAAAGGGTAAGTTTATCTCTTATTTTAAGGCCAGAAAGGTGATATCTAAGGGATATATATGTCATTTAGTTATAGTGAGGGATATGGAGGCAGAACCACCAACTCTTCAATCAGTTCCACTGGTGAAAGAATTTGTTGATGTGTTCCCAAAAGAACTCCCAGGCTTACCTCCAGAACGAGAAATAGATTTTGGTATTGACTTACTTCCATACACTCAACCTATTTCTATCCCTCCATATAGAATGGCCCCGACAGAATTGCGTGAATTAAAAGAGCAGTTAAAAGACTTATTAGAGAAAGGTTTTATAAGACCTAGTGCATCCCCTTGGGGTGCACCAGTGTTATTTGTACGCAAAAAGGGTGGCACCTTGAGAATGTGTATTGACTATCGACAATTAAATAGGGTGACAACTAAGAATAAATACCCCCTCGTCAGGATTGACAATTTATTTGATCAGTTACAGGGTGCCAAATGCTTTTCAAATTGATTTGAGATCAGGTCATCACCAAGTGAGGGTGAAGGAGAAAGATAAACCTAAGACTGCTTTTAGAATACACTATGGTCACTTTGAATTTCTTGTTATGTCATTTAGGCTAACGAATGCACCAACAGTTTTTATGGATCTAATGAATAGTGTATTTAAGCTATTCTTAGATATGTTCATAATAGTACTCATAGTAGACATTTTGGTATATTCAATATCAGAAGAGGACCACATAAATCACTTACGACAGGTGTTACAAGTTCTTCGTGATCGACAGTTGTATGCCAAGTTTTCTAAATGTGAATTTTGGCTAAAATCAGTGGCATTTTGGGTCATATTGTGTCTGATGAGGAAATAAGGGTTGATTCACAAAAAATAGAGGTTGTGAAAGATCGGCCTAGACTAACAACACCCACGAAAGTTCGGAGCTTCTTAGATTTGGCAGGTTATTACAGGAGGTATGTTGAAGGTTTTTCTTCTATTTCTGCACCTCTAACAAAGTTGACACAAAAGGCAACCAAGTTCCAATGGAATGATGCATGTGAAAGGAGCTTCTAGGAGCTGAAAAATAAGCTAACTTCTGCACCGATGCTAGTACTTCCAGAAGGCACCGAGGGGTATGCAGTGTATTGCGATACTTCAAGAGTTGGCTGAGGGTGTGTACTAACACAACATGGTAGGGTAATTGCTTATGCATCTAGATAGCTACGACCACGTGAGAAAAACTACTCAACTCAGGATCTTGAGCTAGCAGCAGTTGTATTTGCTTTGAAAATATGGCGCCACTATTTTTATGGAGTTCACGTTGACATATATACTGATCATAAGAGCCTACAATACATCTTTACGCAGAAAGACCTGAACTTAAGACAGCGGAGATGGCTATAACTAATAAAGGATTATGATGTTGATATACTATACCATCCGGGGAAGGCAAATGTGGTAGCCGATGCTCTGAGTCATAAGGCAATCATGAATATTGTTGATCAAGCTGTGATAAGTCAAGGAGTGGCTAAGGATCTACGTCAGCTAGCTAGTTTGGGAGTTCGCCTTCTTGAAACTCCAAAGGAAGGGGTTATGGTACATAATGCAGCAGCGTCTTCATTAGTAGTGGAGGTGAAAGAAAAATAGTTCGAGGATCCTGTTCTACGACGACTTAAGGACAAGGTGAGTCAAGGTATGATAAAGGGCTTTGACCTTACACATAGTGGAGTATTTTACTTCCAAAATAGGTTATGTGTGTATAATATTGATGGACTAAGAAAAAGGATAATGCAAAAAGCCCATCATTCCCGATATTCCATCCATGCAGGATCAACTAAGATATACCATGACCTAAAGAGAATGTTTTGGTAAGGAGGCATAAAAAAGGACCTCGCAGAGTTTGTGGCTCAATGTTCAAATTGCCAACAAGTGAAAGTAGAACACCAAAAGCCAGGAGGTTATATGCAGTGTATAGAGCTTCCAACATGGAAGTGGGATATGATCAATGTGGATTTTGTTACCGATTTTCCTCGCTCATTTCAGAAGTTTGACTCCATATGGGTAATAGTTGACAGACTCACAAAGTGAGCACATTTCTTGCCAGTCAGAAGTGATTATACAGCTGAAGAGTATGCCAAGCTATATCTCAAAGAGATAATCAGGCTACATGGAGTCCCAATCTCCATCATATCTGACCGAGGAGCTCAATTCATTGCAAAGTATTGGAAGTACTTCCAAAGTATTTTAGGGATACAAGTGAATTTGAATACAACTTTCCATCCTCAGACAGATAGTCAAGCAGAACGCACCATTCAAACACTTGAAGATATGTTGCAAGCTTGTGCATTGGACTTTAAAGGTAGTTGGGTGGACCATTTGCCACTTATTGAATTTGCCCATAATAACAGCTACTATTCAAGTATCAAGACGACACCTTATGAAGCTTTGTATGGATGGAAATCTAGATCGCCGATTGGATGGTTTGAAGTGGGTGAAACCACCTTGGTTGGGCCAGTTCTAGTACAACAAGCCATGGAAAAAGCTAATGTAATACAATAGCAGCTAGATACATTCCAAAGTCGTCATAAATCATATGCGAATGCTAGAAGGAGAGGACTAGAGTTTTCAATAGGGGATTGGGTATTCTTAAAGGTATGTCCACTGAAAGGGGTTATGAGATTTGGTAAGAAAGGAAAATTGAGCCCATGTTACATAGGACCATATAAGATTATTGAGAGGTTCGGGCAGGTTCCATATGAAGTAGAGCTACCCCAAGAGATTTCAATGGTTCATCCAGTTTTTCATGTCTCAATGCTTCGAAAATGCATATGTGACTCATCCCATGTCACTCCGATTGAAGACGTGCAGGTTACAAAAGATCTCACATATGAAGAGGTGCCTATTTCTATTCTAGATTGTCAAGTTAAGAAGCTAAGGAATAAAGAAATAGCTTCAGTAAAAGTACTTTGGAGAAACCAACAAGTAGAAGAAATAACATGAGAGGCCGAGGATGCAATGAAATCAAAATATCCTTACTTATTTGAAGCCAAAGAGGAAGTCTAACATGTAGAATTGGGACACTAGTTGGCATGTGTGATTGAATACTTAGTGTATTGTCTAAAGTTTGTGTAAGTAAAGGTTTAAACTTGGTTAAGCTATCTAATTATGCTAACATTCGACGACGAATGTTCCTAGGGGGGAGGATGTAATACCCCACATCTTACAGTACTAGTACTATGCAAATGAAACATCATATGGGTTAGTCAAATTAGCGCCAATTTTTAAATGTGCTTGAATCTCATGTTATAGGGCGATATGTCTAACGCTTAAGAGGGTCGAGCGTATACATGTTTTGTGTTAAATTAAGGAGATCATGGCCCCAAACAAAGTGAGAGAATTGAGGTGCTTGTAGAAATTAGTAAGCTAGCAGGTGAGTCACCTACTTGCTTAGCTTAAATTTTCTAGCTAAACGGAGACGAGGCTCGACGACGAATTTATCCAAGTCCGATTATGAATAAATTCCGTTTTAAGTGTGTAAATTTAGCCCATGTTTTAGCATCATAAATGGAATATATTTTCAGCCCAAGAAGGATACCAAAAGATCCCAAACACATCACAATTTCTTTGACTAATTTGGCCCAAAACTAATTAAGAAGAAAGCTAAAAAAAAATGGGCAGCAAAAGCCCAACCAATTTGAACCCATTAAGGCCCAAGTGAAAGGGGCGAGAAGCTGCATCACCAGCTTGGCAAATTAAGGCTAAAAGTGCCTTAGTAAGTCAGCCACATTTCCCTTTTAAAAAGGGTTTAAAAAAGCTCCCAAAATTCATTTTCAACTTAAACCAAAGAAAAATCAGATTGCTCTCCAAGTTTTCTCTCAACTCTTTCTTGACCTTACAAGTAGCCACAACAAGCTTTTAGAGTTCCTAAGGAGGCAACAATTCTGTTGACTTGCCTTTTGTCTTAGTAACTTCTCTATGGTTTGTGGGCTGTATTATGAAGATAAGTTGACGTTCTTAACATGGTTTGAGTTATAGATATTACCCTAAGGTTGCTGCCCTGATTTTAATTTCATTTAACAAACGAGTTTTATTGTGCTATCTTAAGTATAATGTTGATTGGAACTTGTGGGGTGATGGATGGAAGGCTATTGCCTCACATCCTTAATTACTAATTTATTACTGTTCTGAGACTGGTTCAAGGCTATTTTTATGTATAGATGTGTTGAGAACAGTTTGGTTAAAGTTGGAACGGGTTTGGAATTGTCGACGCTAAAATGGGGCCAAGGGACGTAACGTTATGCTGTCCATTTGTAGGTTGTGTAGAATTGTTATGTATTGTGCTTTGTGGGCTGTTGTAAGACTGTTGTGGCACTAAAATAAGATGTACATGTGTACATGTAAATGTGTATTAGAAAAATGATTAGGGGCGGAAAGGTTGAAAGAATATGCTCGGGTTTATAAATACCCGCTTACTGCCCGTGTATTATCTTTTTTATATGATTGGGCTGCCAAGGTGTACCTATTAGCTACTAATGCTAGTTTTATCACCTACTATATTGTAGATAAATATTTTGACGAAGGGAAGGTTATCTCGAGGTAATAGTGAGGTCGTACAGCGAGGTATGTAAGGCTACTTGATTTCGTATTGTTAGGCATGAAACATAAATCCTTCCTTGGCACATAAAGGCACTTACCAACTTCGACACAGCTATTAACTGTGTCTACACTATTGCAAATGTTCATATGGATCATACATAGTCACCTTCAAATCTGTATACTTACATGGATACCAAGTTACATGGGTTCTTTTTGCCAAATAAAGTTCACGAGTTATTTCATCTCATACGCATTTCATTATTTATGTGACGTACTCGTTTCATTGTCATATTGTCTTCTATGATTATTTACATGTCACATGTTGCATCTACAGTCCTACAGCTCCAATATTACGACTACCAAAGGAATCAACTCAAAGGTAATTGAAAGATTAGTATATTGCTTATTGATGGGTGGTGTCGCGAGGGGTGGAAGAATCACCTACCCAGGGATGATCCTATCACAGAGGGTAGCTCGAGGGGTTAAGGAAAAGCCTAGCCAGGGCTGATCCCGATATAGATTTATCACTGATCAGCTGGTCATTTATATTACATATTTGTGCATAGATTATACAATAAAGGTAAAGTAATATAAAGAACATAAAGTATATGATCCCAAAGTATAACCAAAGGTGGTCTCTTATCCTACACCAGTGCATAGTTTCATTTGAGTTGTTATTTCATCTACAATATATCCTGCCTTACATACTCAGTACATTATCTCGTACTGACGTCCCTTACGGGGGACCTGCATTTCGTGTTGCAGGTACAAGTGCTAATAGATCTCCCCAGTAGGAGTACAGGACATCCAGTTGCTGATACCAAGCTCCAGGTTGCTTCGAGGCTTTGTTTGTGTCTAGAGTTTATATGTATGTATTGTACATTTAGTCGAGGCGAGGCTTGTCCCGACCCTTATCAGATACTCTTCCCAATGTAGAGGCTTTTTAGACTATGTAAATTAAAGTGTGGTTATGTCTCGTACTTTAAACACTGTGGCCCCAACGGCCTAGCCATATGCATTTGTTTTTGGCTTGTTATCACTGTTTATTTTCTTAAAGGCATGTCAAATATTAGAATCCCTTATAATATGTATAGAAAGCGCATAAATACAGGTTGGTTCTCCCGGCACTTATCGGCAATGGGTGCCAATCCACCCTAATGGGGCTTTGGGCATGACAGGTATTCTTGAATTTGGATGAAATATTTGGTTAAGTGTTAGAGAGGGTTTTGAGAGTATTTTGAGTGATATAGAGTTGAAAAATTTCTAAGCGTAGTCTTTTTTATGCATAAACGGGCATGGGTACAAGACCCCAATGCCTTACATCGAAAATAAAGAATTAAGAAAGTCACAACACTACTACGCGACAAGTCCATGTCGCGATACTGTCGTGAGCCTCTTTGGGAAATGAAAATTTTTCAAAATTATTTTCTTGTTATAGGTCCTCTAAAATTGGAGTTATACCCATTTCCCACTCAATTTTGGCCCTTGATCAAGAATATGAAGTCAAATTTTCAATATCATACACGAATTTTGAGATATATGAAAATTGCAATTATGGATATTTTCGAGGCACCTTTCTGAGGCTTTTTTAGGGCGTTTTAGTGGAACGGGATGAAAAAGGACATTGCTCAATTTTTTTCCTGATGCACCAGTTGTCGCAGGTAAAAGATGAAAACCAAAGGTCGAGTGGCCTAGCTCAATACATTGATGTTCCTACTTGGAAGTGGGAGGAGATCAATATGGAATTTGTAGTTAGGTGGCCAAGAACCAAAAAGCACTTTGACTACAAATGGGTGATAGTTGATGGCATGACTAAGTCAACTCATTCCTTGTCAATCAAAATTACATTCAGTGTTTTGGACTATGCCCACTTGTATATCCGAGAGTTGGTGAGGTTGCACGGGATTCTATTGACCATCATATCGAATCATAGAGTTAAATTCACTTCTCACCTTTGGAGGTCCTTATAAAGAGGACTTGGCACTAGGGTGAGTATAACTTTTCATCCTCAAACCGATATGAAAGCCAAAAGGACTATTCAGGCATTGAAGGATTTGTTAAAAGCTTACATGTTAAAATTCAAGGGAAGTTGGGATGAACATTTACCATTTTTCGAGTTTGCCTACAACAACTTCCATGCACGTATTGGGATGGCACTGTGTGTAGCATTGTATGATAGATGATGTAGATCACCCATTGGATAGTTCAGAGTTGGTGAGATGGCATTAATAGGATTGAACTTCGTGATGAATGGTATGGAGAAAATTAAAAGCATAAGGGAGAAATTGGAAACATCCTAAAGCCAGTGAAAGTCCTACTCGGATATAAGAAGAAGGGAACATTAGTTCCAAGTTGATGATTGGGTCTATTTGAAGGTACCTCCAATGAGAGGTGTTCTCCAGTTTAAACTCCCCAAGAACACCCCAACGATGTGCCTAAAAAATGCCCATAACTGTAATTTCCATACATCTCAAAATCCATATGTGATATCGAAAAACAACTTCATATTCTTGATCAGGGGCAAAATTGAGTGGGAAATAGGTATAACCTCAATTTTAGAGGACCCATACCGAGATTTTATTTTCGCCAACTTTTCAATTTCCAATGATTGTTCGTGATGGCTTAGCGATGACGACCCATCGCGGAGCAGTGTTATGACTTCCTTATTTTTCCTGTTTCGGGTTAAGTCATTGGGGTCTTGGCCCCACGCCCTCCTACGCGTAAAACACCTATACCTAGCCATTTTTCAACTCTATATCACTCAAGACACTCTCAAAACCCTCTCTAATACTTAACCAAATATTTCACTCAAATTCAAGTCTCCCAATATTAATTCTGAATCTCAAGAACTTCATTCAAGCTTCAAGTTCTCATTCAAGAGTACATCAAGGAAATCCCAAAATTCAAGTGTATGTGGGTTTCAATCACTGGGTCCTTTCACCCATGGTGTCCAACCTTCCTTTTTATGAAACTTGCATGTTTTCAAGATGTAGTACTTATGGGTATTACTTATTATGAATTATGATTACAAATTATGTTGGGGTTTTATGAAATGTTTATTGGAATCACATGTCTACCTATTTCAAGCTTGTACTGTGTTATGGTCTGTCTATTGTGACTATGCATATTTTGAGTTATGAAACTATAATATATTATGAGGGTTTGATAAGGAATTTCAAGCTATATTGCATGAGGGTTTTACTAACTGTTGGTGGGTTGATTTATATTGAGTTTTCTCACAGGATTTCACTCTTGAATTGCATGGTTTTGAACTAGCATTTCACACACCAAGTGTTTAATAAAATATCTTGTTAAGGATTCTTAGAACTATTTATGGTCTATTGCATGGCTTATGAGTTAAGTGACTCTACGACGATGAAGGGATTGTATGTATGTATTGACTTTATGAAAAGTATCTATAGTGTTTCAACTTGACGACACCTTGTTGAGGGGGTGATATGCCTCAACCACTTTGATAGGGCGTGCTATGCCCATCTACCATGTTGAGGGGTATATACCTTGACCACTTTGATGGGAGGTGCTATGCCCATATACCATGTTGAGGGGTATATACCTTGCCAACTTTGATTGGAGGGGGGGTTGCTATGCCCATCTACAATGTAGAGGGGCATATACCTTGGCCACTTTGATGGGAGGTGCTACGCCCGTCTACCATGTTGAGAGGTATATACCTTGACCACATTGATGGGGGGTGCTATGCTTATTTACAAATTTAGGGGTAGATGTCTCAACATTCCAAGGGGGTGATATGCCTTGGATTCCGAGTAATAGTTTGCTTAGTCTATGATGATTGTCTCTTCCTACAAATGTAATATGTTCTATACAGGCATATTTTACTTCAAGCATTGACTATGCATGCCATGTTATTACACTTATCCCTTTGCTTATAATATGCATTTTCACTGTGTAGCCTATCTCTTGTTGCATTGCATCCAACATACTTAGTATGATGTTACCATGTATGAATTGGAGCTCCTCACCAATATCCTCCACGTGGCTAGTTTTGGCATCTTGAAGATAAGCTTTTTGTGAGTCCTCAACTTCGAGGATACTAGCTGTGCTACTCTTATGTTATATCTTTATGTTGATCTTTGATACTATGAGAGTGAGCCAGGAAAGCGTCTTGATCCCCGCCCAATCTATGTTTAGAGGTATTGTTGGAACAATTGATGTATCTATGCATTGCACTTTGACTCTTTATGCTTTATAAATGTCAAGACTTACTTTGGTCAAGTTTTCCCTTTTCATTACTTCTTGTTGTATTTATTGTGCTTCCGTGACCATGGATGGGTGTATGATATGCTAAGAGGCTTGTTTGGGGTCCCTTCGGGTTCCCATTTGTTGTGCCATGTCTAGGCCCTAGGCTTGGGTCCTAACAAACTTGGTATCAGAGCACTAGGTTGTTAATAGATTTCGGAGTCCAACACACCAGATAGATTAGAGTCTTATTCATGATTGTGAAGTGCACCAATAGGCGGCTTCGCCTTCAAGCCTTCAATAAAATCGAGCTAATATGTGATCATGACAGTACACTGATGCATAGGTCTTCTTTACTTTATGGCCTTTTGATT